>ML782456.1:372538-394473 GCA_009831015.1 Picea engelmannii | reverse complement strand
TTTATTTCATGTGTTTCAGTCAAATATCATTTTAATATTTAATGCATATTAATGTTTGCAAATTTCATTAATATTGGGAAAGGGCATTAAACATTTGGAGTGATAAGGAGTGATTGAAACCGGGATTGGGATAAATTGCAGGTTTGAGAAAACACAGTAAAAATCAACACCAATGCAATCCGTGCATTTGTTGATGTGGACTCTGGAGGATGACCCCTCAAAAGGATCACCATCATCAAAAGTGACCGGCTCTAGCACTAGTTCATTAAGATCCAAGTTAGCTAATGCCAACTCAACACTGTTGTTCAAACCCATATCATCGGGAAACACATCCCACATCTTTGTCTTTCCCTTCAACCACTCTCCTCTCTGCCTGTATATAAGACGGAGGTTGGTGTGCACATACACCACTAAGTCACCTGACACAATGACAAAGAGAAGAGTTTATAGTTGAGTGAAGGGTACATTTTTACCGGGGTTGTGACAAAAGAGTTCAACAACCAATGCCACCAGCATCGAGGTACATAAAGGGCTTGGTTCTCTTGATTAAATGTCAGTTTCATACTCTCATACATGATAGAATCTAGTGGAAACATTGCAATCTTGCCAATCTTGAAATCCTGAAAACTGTTAAGTCTGCTGAATTTTGAATGGGACCTAAAATTCTACTTTCTCCATATGAAGTCCAATGAGGTTGGAACCACTCTTAAACATTCTGAAACAATTAATGGTAATGTTAAAAATTAAGTAAAAGGATGCAAATGAAAGATAAAGGAGAATGTCACTAAGGTGGGTGAAATGGAGGTGGTGGGGACTTCTTTAAATAGCATTAGTAAGGAAAAATAACCCTCAACTGCACACCAAAACACCTCACAGCTCCAACTTGCATGAGAAAACATGAGCCAAGTACTTCTCTGTGCAAGACACGCTGACGGTATGTGTCAGACACGTGTTTGAAACGTGTCCCGTGAACAAGACACGTTCCATACACGTGTCGGACACATGTCCTCACATATCATGTCCGACACGTAGGATACGTGACACGGAGGGGGGTGTGGACGTATCCTGTTACTTAGGTGCACACTATGTCTATAAGATCCTTCCTTCTTACTCATACAACTTATATATAGACATGTTGATCCTGCACTCACTGAAAATCTGAAAGTGAAGTTCTGTTCAGTTTCTGAAACTGTACCTGTTTCTCTGCTGCAGGTAACATAGTTTGTGTCATATGCATAATGCAGAACCAAATTTGAATCCTCTGTTCAGATCCAAGATTACTTTTGATTGCCGATGTTCATTTTATATGGATCTATAGATGTTTTATTGCTGACATTAATGCCATCGTGATTGAATTTATGAGGCTCAAGTTACCATTTTTGCTTAGATATAGTGAGAACATTTACATGGTGGGAATTAAACATTTGTGTTTGAGTTTCTTTAGTATTTCATAATGCCTAGAATGAATGGATTACCTCAGGATTCTCTCTTTGGGAGCTACCATTTTAAGAACTCCGTTGATATGTGTTGCTTAACATCAATTGCAAACAAGTCAGCAATCCTCAAGGCTCAATGTATAGAGATGACAATCTACCTGTATTTGGTTCAATATCTGTTATAATTTGGTACCAAAGGCTTTCCAAATAACAGACACATATAAAAGTAGGCAATTATGTAATAGAGACTCATGCTTGAGAACCGTAGTAATCTCTTTAGGAGAAATGCTTTTTTTTATTTCCCATTTGACTCAAACTAAACCATCTGTTTTCCTTTTGCAGGAAAGAAACTGGAGCTTCTCGAGTGTTTGAAGATTCTAATCCCAATGTATCAGCAGGCCTTTCTTGTTCCTTCAGCGGCAAATTGCTTATATATTCTACCAAAAGTTATCATGCTATTTTAACTAATACGTCATTTGGATTCTATATGTTAAGCTTATTATTGACTTTTGTTGTCAGGCAGCATCAACTGTGGGATTTGATCCTTACGAGAAGAACTCTGGTAAGATTCAAATATTATGTCTTTATCATTTTTTGTATTTTGATTGACTGGTAGAAGTAAGGTCAATTCACAGGATTAACTATAAGTTTGTGGCTAAATTAAGGCACTGCAAATTTTAGGGATTGGAGCCTGTAAGGTGAAGGATTTGCTGAAATTCTGGTTGCTGTTACAATGGGGACTTATTTTGTTTGATATTTTTGAAAAAATAAAGAAAGGGGGAGTTTTTGATTATCAGGACCAGCCTTTGAGTGGTCCTGATGGAAGTGTACCTTGCAACAGGTGCAAATGTTTCATCATAGTCAATACCTTCCTTTTGAGAAAAACCACGAGCCACAAATCTTACTTTGAATTTCTCAATACCTTCATCAACTGCATGCTTGATTTTGAACATCCATTTGGAAGTAACCACAGATTTTCCTTCCGGTCTTGGAACTACTTCCCATACATCATTTTCCATGATGGATTGATATTCTTCCACCATGGCATCTTTCCATACTTGCTTCTTAGCAACATCCTCATATATGGTGGGCTATGCATCACTAATTTGATCCATAAGAGCCACATAACCTGAATATCTTTGAGGTCAATTACTCTCTCCGAAAGTACCTGAAGGAGCTGCATGTTTTTCTGCCTCTCGCAGAATTTCTCTACACCAGGTAGGCTTCCTCTTAGCAAGAGGTACCTCCATAGGTCTCTCTATCTATTCTACTGGATCCACAGTATCAACTTGATCCAATGGCTCTTCAGGTTCCTCCATCTCTGTATCTTGCTATGATTCTTTAGATTGCTTAAATGCAACTTCTTCATGAAAAGTTACATCCCTGCTTACCTCGATATATCTTTGGAATGGAACATAGATTCTGTAGGACTTGGATGTTTCACTGTACCCAACATAAATTCCTTTCTTCCCAGAAGGCTCCATCTTAGTTCTTTTCTCTTTCGGCACATGAATGTAAACTGGACATCCAAAAATCCTCAGGTGTCCCACTTATGGATTTTCGCCAGTGAATGCTTCTTCTGGAGTCTTTTCCCCTAGAATAGCATGAGGACTTCTATTCTGAATATAAACTGCAGTGCTTGTGGCTTCTGCCCAAAGTGATGTGGGAAGGTCCTGATCACACATCATAGCTTTAGCTGCCTCACAGATTGTTTTGTTCTTTCTATCAACAATCCCATTTTGCAGAGGGTTATAGGGCACAATTAGTTGTCTCTTGATTCCTACTTCTTTACAGAAGTCATCACACCGATGAGACTCAAATTCACCACCATTGTTAGTCCTCAAAGCATGTATATGTTTTTCAGTCTGGTTTTCAATCAATGCTTTGAATTCTAGAAATTTACTAAAAGTTTCATTCTTTGCCTTTAGAAAATAGATCCATGATTTTCTAGAGAAGTCATCTATGAAAATCACATAATAAAGACATCCATTCAAGGAAGGAGATGACATAGGCCAACATACGTCTGAATGTATCAAATCCAAAAGTCCTTTAGACCTCTTGAGTTACTGTTAGGAAATGATTTCTTTATGTTTTTACCAAGAACACAACCTCTACAGATACCATCATGGTCAAATTGAAAGGTAGGCATTCCTCTTACCATTTTCTGAAGTTCGGGGAGCTCTTTGTAGTGAAGATGTCCAAACCTCCGATGCCACAGCGCAGATGGACTAACTGAAGCATGAACTAGTGCTTGGATATGTCCTGGAAGCTTGTAAAGACCTCCCTCTCTAACTCCAATCACAATTGCTGAACTTAGCTCTTGATTCTTTGGCCATAAGAGAGCTTTCTTGTCCATAAAGATTACCCTGTAACCTTTATCTTCCAGGACTGCAACAGAGATAAGATTCTTCTTTAAACCAGGAATGTACAGAATTTCCTCAATGTGTAACTCACCTCCAGATTCGAGATGAAAAGATGCTGAGCCAAGTCCTTTGATTGCATAGCTGACATTATCTCCAAGTTCTACTTGAGCAGAGAAATTTTCCCTGAAGTTCGTAAGGACTCCTTTATTTCCAGTCATGTGGCTGGAAGCTCCACTATCTACCAACCAGGATTCAACACCGTTTGTAAGAGAACCAAAGAGCTCTGAAATAAGGTAGTATTCCCTCCTGGTTTCTTGATTACTGGAAGCCCCTTTTGTCTTTGATCTTTGAGACTCATCTTCTACAACAATAGAAGCATGATACTTACCCTTGTGCCCTTTTTTGATCTTTGGACAATCTCTGGCAAGGTGTCCCTTTCGCTGACAATTGAAGCACTTCACCTTTGTCATATAAAATTCTTTCCTTTTGAAGCTACCTTTGCTTTTCTCCTTTTGAGGAAACTTATTTCGAGGAGCAAATCTTCTCCCTCTCCTTGTCCTTGCTGCTAGGGCAAGGTTCTTTTCCTTTGAAGTACCATTTCGACTCTGAATTCTCCCTTCTTCTTGCTGACAATCATGCCACAACCTTTCAAAGTTTGGCTGGTTTTCAGGAGCATATATCCCGGGCATAAACGTCTCCCAAGAAGATGGTAGACCATCCACAACAGTCTAGACAAGATCATCATCATCTACCGTTGTACCAATGACCAACAACTGATCCCTTAACTGAGAGATCTTTGTTTAGAAAGAGGCTACAGAGTCATCCTTCCCCATCTTGAGAGTTCAAAGCTTATTCTTTAGAACCCTCTTCTGACTGGGCGCCTTTTTTTCATACAGATTGGATAGAGTGTCAAAACACTCCTTTGCAGTCTTTAGAGGTGTTATAATAGGCATGATATTATCTTTGACTGAATCAAATATGATTTGCTTTTCCCTTGCTTGATTCTTCTTGAAGGTCGTCCTTCCTGCATTGGAGGTGGGCTTTTCTACTGTACTGGTCGCAAAGTTTTCCAAGTCATATTCTTCTAGAATATTCAGGACTCTGGCTTTCCAAACATTAAAGTTTGAAGTCCCTTCGAGTCTGTCCTCAGGCCTTACAGAAATGGAAGACATCTTTGCAAGTACTGTGCTTGAATAGCTTGTAAGGATCTGCGCAGGCTCTAACAGAGTGCAGAACTGAGCTCTTTCACGCCCTAGAGCTCTGGTACCATGTTAATTTTTCAAGCATAAACAGGTACAGAAGATAACAATAGTGTTCTTTTTAAAACTTTAGCAGATAAACTGAAGCATAAGAACAATTATTCATAGAGACACAAGTATTTATCCTGGGAAACCGTCAAGGAGAAGAAAACCAAGCAAACTTCTATGATATATTGATAAGTCAAACAAGTACAATGAACTGACAAGACTCTTCTTAGAAATAGCACTAAGACAATAGTTCTTACTGCTGTTACAACACTGTTTTGTTGCTGCTTGTTGGCTGCCCCAAATCTGGCCTTAAGGCTGTCTCAGGATAGGCCTCAGATGCTGTCAAGAATAGACTGTCCAGAATAAGCCTTAGAACAGAGTATAATTGCTGTCGAGAACACTCTTTATTTGCTGTCCAGAATAGCCTCAGAATAGAGTATATTTGCTGCCCTAGAACATAGTCAAGTTGCTGCTCCATAATAGAGTTAACCACTGCTACATGATAGAGTTAACAACTGCTACAGAATAGAGTAGATGGCTGTCCACCAGATTAGAAATATTTTGTCTCACAAGAAAGATATCTTATCTCCTAGATGCTGCCCCTAGCTGCTGTCCATAACAAAGTAAACAGCCTTTAGAAATGAGCCTCCTAGCAGCTGCCCAGAATAACCTATGCTTCTGCTCCCTCAAAATATATAAGCTGCTACAGAACTGAAGTAAAACTCATATGAAAACTGAACTAGAAACTGATATGAAGAGAGGGCGCCTCCCTCTCTTTATATAGGATAGAGTCTAGGTTAGGTAGCTTTAGGTTAGGGCCACCTCTTAGGCTAGGATAGGATAGGATTTAGGTTAGGACAACTAGGTTAGGGCTGACCTAGCTAGGGTAGGGCCGACCTAGGCTGACCTGGAAAGGGGGCAGCTTCAGGAGGGCGGTATAGGAAGAGGCTAGCTGAGGAGGGCAGCTTGGAGGGATGCTTGGAGGGCAGCTTGAAAAAGAATAACTTCTGCAGCTGCTTTAAATTTAACAGCAGGAAGGTGAATTGCATATGTATGTAGGTTGCAGTAAGGTGAATCACGTATACACGGGTTGCGATGGGCACAATCGCGTATGTACGCGGGTTACAGAAGGGTAAATTGCGTATATTCGTGCAAAGTTTTTTGGGCAGGAGCAGGTCCATACAGGCTGATGTCAGCAGGCCGTACAGGTGGTCTACAACAGATTTTTGGGTAGAGGAAATTTCCATGGATTTGCTGAGGTTTGGTTTTCTGATTTTTCTGTTATTGGAGGATAAGGTTGTCCTCAAATTTGGTGGCCTTGTATTGGCTGGGAGGGATGGTTTTTCCCTCAGAATTTCTGAAATTGTCAAGGTTATAGAACAGAAAATTTGTGTCTCATGTGTGTTGATGATTTATCTCTAATCTTGTTGTTTCCACTGCATATAATTTCAGCCAATAATTTTTAGTGTAAAATTTTTCAGTGATAACAGCTAGGGTTTTACTGTTAGCTCACTAGGAAGCAATTTTTAGATCTGAAAATTAGTTGCTTAGAGTTGCATGTGAAAATTGACAGAAAGAGCTTCATGAGGTTCCGCTAAGTGATAATGATGTATCTTCTTACGATTGCACATTTGATGATGTTTTGGAAGATGAGGTTCTTATGGCTCCGAAGATCCATGATTTGATACCTTCCTTTGTTTGTACTGGAGGTAGATTATGCGAGGGAATATGATTCTCATGTTTTTGATGATTTATACCTTGGAGAGCTTATTTATGACACTCACTGTGAGGAAGAAGAGGTCGGTTTGCAGCTTGATGTTTCTAGTAGTGGTTGTAGATTTGAGTATCCCTTTCTTGCTGTTTTTTCTGGATAGTAGGAGGGGCATCCTTTGATTTCTGTAGGTTTGTTTGAACTGTTACCTTTAAAATCTGCACTTCAAAAGATAAGTACGATCATCAAGAACAAACCCCAGGGCAACATGAGAACTTCACTCATTGTTAGCTTGATGATCGCCCTCCTCAATTTAGGTCACCTCTCTTTGATCACAAGGGTAGAATCCTTAATAGGACTATAAATTTGTCCTTCAAATGTTGAAATAATAACCGGATTCGTAAAATGATAATGTTTTAGTCTTTTAAGATATGAGAAGCCAAGCAAGACCTAGTGCCTTGTCCTTGGGCTATGGAGTCTAGGCAACAAATGGAAAATGAATGTGGATGAAGAAGATGCTATAAAACCACCAAACAACAAGTATTATCAGTTGCACATATTTGATATATATGTAACAACCATGTTCAAGATACACAAAAACACATCCATAAATTTATTGCAGCCACATAAGATATCAAAGATGAGATTAGAGTAAATAAGACAGCTTTCTATGGAATGAACAATTACTTAATACGTCGTAATTCAAATCTGATATCAATGGAGTGAAGAGGGTTTTGAGACCACACTTTAATCTCCTCTTCCAATGAAGCACAAACCACTATGATAAGCAAAAACAATCCTTTACATGAAGATATGGTAGTGATACATAAATGGTAGCCTTACATACACATGAGATCCATGAGAAAGAGGAAGACAAAAGCTCCAATTTGTCAAGCCGTTCCTTTCTTCACAAGCAATCACAAAGTCTTTGGCCTTGAGGGAATTTTCGTCCTCTTGAACTTCTACATTGTGTTACCCATTTTCAAGCACGGGCATATTTTTGAGCATTGTGCTATCAGTGGCCAGTTATTTACAGAGGATTCAAATTATACATTGGCATTACCCAGGGACATATTATGGATGCACACCCCTTTCCCTGGCATTACCCTTATGGTTCATTGAGGAATCTTAAGATTTCTTAGTAATTGACTACTAATCAGTGGCGGGTGTTGTGGTACCCTTGAGAAAGGTGTCATATGAAAAGTGATCGATTCATGTCCTTGACGATGATTTTGATGGCTTGGTTCAGTGTATTCAACATTGCCATGGTGACATGGTTGTGTTTTTGGTTAGGACTCAGGAGTGTATATGTCACATGACCGCCTTTTATTATTTGAGTATCATCACCACCTTTTTGATGCTCGAGCATTCACATCGTCTTATTTCTATATTATATGGTGATATTTGACACACGTGTGAGCTCCTTGTTATTTCTCCTACTCTCCCTGTAGGGAAAAGTCCTAACCTTTTTGGGGAGAGCCTAAGAGTACTATCAAACAAGCAACTTACCATCACTTGGTTACTTTTTCCACTATTCAGGCAAAGGTAAACCTAGGTCTAGGGGGAATCCCTAAATCAACTTAAATCTAAAATCGTTATGTCAATGTTGAGAGACTAACTTATGTTCACTCTAACTCACTCACTTAGGAAGGGTGCAATTCTAAGATGTCTGTGAAACAAACTCACAAGGAGCTCACACTACTAGTCCAAGATGTCCAAACTTGGATATGTTAGAGTAGGAGTAGGAGCTAGTTGTGGGGATTCAAGCCCAAAAGGAAATCTCCAAGTGGTTTGTCAATTTGGGTAAAAGGTTTGAGTGAAGTTGGAATTGTTTATGTGATGCAATGCCAAGAACTTAAATGTACGTGTAATATTCCAGGAGAGAATAATCATTCAGCAAGTTGCTTGAATTGAACTCATAAACATAAGAAGTGAAATTTGATGAATAAATATGAATGCTAAGTGAATGAACCAAATGAAATATTTGCCACAATGTTTTTTAAGGTGGAAATGTCAAGTTAACTCGTTATCTAGAACAATTGGACAGTAGTAAAGAAAATGCTCAACACCATAAACATAAAATTATACTAGTGCCAAGAATTAAATTAGTTTGCTGCTGTTATTGGATGTTTGGGACAGTAAGATATAAATGCTCCAGAATTAAGAAAATGACCATAAAATGCTCATAAATTCATCCCCAAACCACATTAAATTCTGAATGTTATACCAAGTGTTTGAGAGTGTGAATTGCTGCTCATAACTGGCCCAAAACAGTCAAAGGACTGGGAAAAATTCAGATCACAATATCATTCATTCATAAGGAAACCATTGAGAAAATGCTCATAAGATTAACCCAGTTAAAGTGCAGAAATAAAACTTTGAATTAGTGCTTAAGATAAACTTGGAAAAGTATTGCTCATAAAATGATTGCCAAAGAGAAGATAAAAGAGAAGCACATGGCAATGTTTAATCACTTGATGTATCATAGAGAACAGATTTTAAAATGCCATCATATGTACCATCAATTAACAAATTATGAGGAAGATAACCATTCAAATTTAATTCTGAACAAATGAACAGGATTGCTGATATAAATTCCAGAATTAATAATTAATTCCCACTTCCAATTAATGTGTGTTTTCTGAGCTTTAAATGCATAAAAGGAACATCACCAATGAGAACTCAGCCATCACATGTGATTGCTGTCCAAACATTAACTTTGAAGCTACTTACTTAGCAATGTATGAATGGAAATTATGAAGATTGAAGTAGAAGATGTAATGTACAGCAATAAACTTTAATGCCCAAGACAACTTTTAAAGATGAGAAAACTTAGTTAATGTGTGTAAGGTACCAGATCTATTATAATAGCAGAAAAACAAAAATATTGCGGAAAATAATAGTGGAACAACACAATAGATGAAACCACAACACCAAAGTAATACCTTTATTGATAGGAAACAATGTTCACTTGCCTCTTCGAGGGGGCAACCTCCAGCAGAGCAATGCTCTATTACAATAATTCTCAAGACAAAACTTCTCATGCCTCCTATTCTTATTTATACTAATTCTATCTTCTAAAGAACCTTCTAGCGGAAGATCTTTCTAGAAGCGAAAGCTTCTAGTAGGTCTTCTTACATTGACTTGTTCTCATTTATTAAATAGGTCTTATAAACTAATGTCGGCCTTTATTTCATGGAAAATATATTATTCTACCTACATGAAGGGTTAGGGAGGTTAGGTCCCTAACATGCCCTCCCCCTTGAAAACAACCTGTCCTCAAGGCTTGAGATGAGGAAATTGTTGTAGAATGGTAGCATGCTCCTAGGTGGCATTTTCTGGAGTTGTATTTTTCCACTGCACTAACACTTCCCTGATGCTGCGCTGACGGAGACGACATTCACATTGGTCCAAGACTGCTTGGGGTTGTAACCAAATGGAACCTTCTTCATCCAATTCAGGGAGACGGGTTTGAGTTTGACACTTAGTTCAAATCACCTTCTTTAAGCATGAGACATGAAAAACAGGATGGAGCTTAGAATCACTTGGTGGAGCTAATTGGTAGGCGACGGGCCCCACACAATTGAGAATGGCATAAGGACCATAAAATTTGGGAACAAGCTTCTGACAATGTTCAACTTTGAGTGAAGTTTGCTTATAAGGTTGCAGACGAAGAAACACCTGGTCCCCTTCAACAAATTGATGTTTAGAATGACCTTGATCGGCTTGTTGCTTCATGCGATTTTGAGCCATCACCAAATTGTCTTTGAGGGTACGGAGAATGGCCTCACGTACTGTAAGATTTTTGTCAACCTCCTGAACCTTAGAGACACCTGGCATGTATGAGAGAACTGATGGTGGATTTTGTCCATATACTGCTTCAAAAGGAGTCATGTGAGTGCATGTATGGTAAGATGTGCTGTACCACCATTCAGCTAGTGGTAACCACTAAGCCCACTAATGCTAACAGTTAGATCCAAAACACCTTAAATATGTTTCCAAACACTTGTTGACAATTTCAGTTTGGCCATCAGTCTGGGGATGATAGGCGGTGCTGAGATGTAATTGGGTGCCCTGTAGCTTGAACAATTCTTGCCAAAAATTGTTGGTGAACATGGGATCCCTGTCAGAGACAATAGAATGCGGCATGCCATGAAGTTTGAAGATATTATCCATGAAAACTTGGGCCACCGGTGATGCGGTGAAGGGATGTTGCAGAGCACATAAATGAGCATATTTGGAAATATGATCAACGACCACCATGATGACTGTCTTGTTGTCGGATTTAGGGAGACCCACAATGAAATCCATAGAAATATTCTGCTAAATAGAAGGGAGAATTGGAGGGGGTTGGAGTGTGCCAGGGGCTTTGAATGTTTCTCCCTTGTTGCGTTGACAGACATCACATTCAACCACAAAGGTGCGAACACCTTGTTTCATGCCATCCCAGAAAAAAAAACAAAAACAAAAACGTTTGAACCTTTCATAGGTTTTGGTAAACCCTGAATTCCCAGCGGTGGGTGAAGCATGAAGCTCAGAAAGCACCATAGATTTAAGTTGTGTTTGTTTGCTTAGATAGAGATGGCCTTTGTAGCGAAGCTCATTGTTGTGCCAAGAGTACCCTGGAGAGGCTGGAGAATTTGCATGCAATTGTTGGATTAGGCTAGATATTTTGGGATCTTGCAACCATTCCCGACGAGCAACTTGGAGCCAATCGGGTACAACGAAGGAGAGGGAAAAGAGGGACCCTTCTTCATATTTTCGGGAAAGAGTATCAAAAACCACATTTTATTTTTCCTTCTTGTAAATGATCTCATAATCATAGCCAAATAGCTTGGTGACCCATTTTTGTTGCTCCGGGGTTGAAATCCTTTGTTCTAGAAAATACTTGAGGCTCAGGTGATCAGTTTTAATCTGGAAGCGTTGCCGCAATAGATAAGGACGCCAGAGATCCACGACATGCAGAATAGCCAACATTTCCATTTCATTGATGGATTGGCCCAAATAACTATCTGAAAGTTGTTTGCAGGTGAAGGCCAAAGGCCGACCATCTTGCATGAGGACTGCCCCAATTCCTTTTTCGGAAGCATCACATTCCAAGACAAAAGTCTTGGTGAAATCGAGAAGGGCTAGGACCATAGTCGTGCACATAGCGTCTTTCAAGACCTGAAAGGATTGGTCAGTTGCTGGAGTCCAAGTGAAGGCATTCTTTTTAAAGAGAGCAGTGAGAGGTGCTACAATTTTTCCATAATTCTTAACAAACATGCGATAATAACATGTTAAACCCAGAAGGCACACAAGCTCTTAAGAGTTTTAGGGCGAGGTCAATCCTTCATGGCTTCAATTTTCTTAGGATCCACCTGTACATCGTCCTTTCCCACAATATGACTGAGGTACTCCACTTCCGAGGCTCCAAAGGAGCATTTAGATTGTTTGAGGAAAAGTTGGTGCTTAGAGAGTAGATGGAGAACTTGATCCACATGGGCGAGATGGGATGTCCAAGTTTTAGTATAGATGAGAATATCATCAAAGAAAAGTAAGACAAAATGACGGAGAAAAGGATGGAAGACTTGATTCATGAGACTTTGGAAGGTGGAGGGGGCATTACACAGGTTAAAGGGCATGACCAAGAACTCATAGTGACCCTCATGAGTTCTAAAGGTAGTCTTGGGAATGTCTGCTTTTTTCATATGTATCTGGTGGTAGCCAGAATGAAGATAAAGTTTAGTAAAATGTTGAGCACCACTCAATTCATCCAAGAGATCATCAATGATAAGAATGGGAAACTTGTATTTAATGGTGAGTTTATTGAGGGCACGAAAGTCAGGGCGCATGCGCCAAGTACCTTCTTTCTTGAGTACCATGACCACAGGAGAACACTCGCTTGGAGCAACTCTTGCACGATTTTCTCAATTTCATTCTTTTGGGCAAAGGGGTGACGATAAGGGCGAACATTGGGAGGAAGATTGCCAGTAACAGGGGGAATGGAATGATCATGAACACCATGGGAAGGGGGAAGTCCTTGAGGAGTGGAAAAAATAGCTTGGTGTTTGGTGATGATAGATTGGAGGTCAGGATGCACGGAGGGTATCTCAACTGCTTGAATGGAATGGAGTTGGGAAATAATACTTGAATGACCTCTCTTGAGAAGCTTTTTCATTTGATGGGAACAAATGATCTCAGGAGAACCTGTTGTGAGTCCTTGGAATTGATAATGTTGTCCTTCCTGGTGGAATTGCATGGTTAATGCCTTAAAATCCATGAGAATGGGGCCCAAAGTGCATAACCATTCAACACCCAACACAATGTCAAAACCGCCCATGTCAATGACAAACATATGAGATTTTAGGTGGTGCTGTTCAATTTGAAGACATACATTTTCACAATGCCCACCACATTTCATGGACCCACCATTGGCTATCATGATTTGAAAATTGTTGAGGGCACGAATATAACAATTGGTTTCTTGGGCAATGCGGCGTTGAATCAAATTATAGGTGCTTCCATTGTCAACAAGGATTATGACTTTCTTTCCTATGCTTAATATAGCCAATGAGCTTGAGGGTTTGTGGAGTAGAGAAGCCAGTGAGGGCATGTAATGAAATCAGGGGGTCAACTTCGGGTGGGTCAGCGGGCTCCATAGTAGCATCGGGAAGGGGTAGCTCTTCAACAGGGGGAACTACAACTTCTTCTTCAACAACATCCTCTGAAATGGCCATAAAAGGTTTTTGTTCCTTACACTTGTGCTCGGGAAAATATTTTTCATCACATTTATAGCAATGACCCTTGAGTTGGCGCTTTTAGCCATTTCGACCCGAGTTAATTTCTGGACCTTGAGGGGAGTGGCAGGATTTGTGCGTTGAGGGCGAGGAACGAAAGAGGGGTTTTTATTCTGAGAAAAACCAACTTGTTAGGCTTCTTTGGCACATTTAGTAGCTTCCAACCAAGTTTGAGGGTGAGCCATGAGGACCTGGGCTTGGATGTGATCCTTTAGGCCACTGATAAAGCATTCCCGGAAGAACACATCTATTATGCCCTCCATTCTAAAGGCCAAATGCTCAAAGGCAGTTGTAAATTCTTCCACTGTGCCTGACTGTTTCAACTTGTTCAAACGTCTTAAATAGTGGGTGTCAGTGTCAAAGCGCTCTTAGAGCTTTGCAACAAATTGGGTCCATGCAATATACCCTTGGCATGTTTTTTTACGCCATTTCCACCATTGACAGTGTTCAAGATCCAGATAGAGAACAACATAACGAAGTTTGGCCAACTCATCGGTAATGCCATGCAAAGAGAAATAATGCTCCATTTGAGTGATCCAACCCGTGGGGTCGGAGCCATTAAATTTATTGACCTCAACTCGAGGAAGACGGGGGTCTTCATGATGAAAGGAGTTGGATTGAAAAATCATAGAATGGGAGGAAATCAACACCATCTAAGTGGGATGGTTGGTCGAAGGAGGAAGGGCCATGGGGGCGGTTCAACAACTAGTTGACAATAGACTGGAGGGTGGAAAATTGTCCCATGAATTTGGCATCCATGGCGTCAATTTGTTGCTGGACTTGGGTCTCTAATTTTGCAATGCGAGAATTGGCGAAAGCAATATCAAAAGTCACTTGTTGGAGGGACTCCTTGGTTTGAGTGAGGGAAGCTTGCAGGTCTTGGTTGTGAGTGGTGGCCATTTGGATATGAGGGGTTCCTGTGAGGGAAATGGGTGGGTGGGACCACTTAAAAGGACTTATAAGTGATAGGTACCACGATGATCAGGGTGAAAAGGGGAATATAACAGGAGAGGTGTCAAATAGGGACCCCGGGAAGGGGGTCAGGTTCACTAAAAAAAGGCTTGAAAATGAAAGGTACCACTACGATTAGGGCGAGGAGAGGAATCCAATGGGATAGGTCTCGAATAAGGGTGTCGGCAGGACCATTATACTCTTTTTTCTGTTCTTATACTCCGGTGGGACCACTGAATAATACTGTAGTGGCGAAATGGCCAAATTCTTAACAGGAAGAAATGTGTAGGAATTCTGCAACCCGAACGTAGGAGGCAAGGTTGCACGGCAATAGATCTTGTCTATTCCTTTTCTGCTCTGTTTCCATCCCAAGGGTTAGGGTGTTTAGGGTTTCTACAGACAAGGGTTTGCCCTGTGCTGTAGCTCTCTGATATACGTGCGGGGTCGAACAATAGTAATCGACCCAATATCTCAGGGAACCAACTAAGGAGGCTAGACCGTACCCTTAACCGTACTACTCGATTACCTAGGTATTAGAGAGTATCTTCAAGAGTGTTGTTCTCGGTGGAATTATAACAGTCAAGCGACCGATCGGTTTATCTACGGAGGGCTTTAGGATATCTAGGCCAATTCGTATTCATGTGCTATCTGATGCGCTACCACTCGAAGGGGTACTGATAGGGGGTTACAAGGGTGATCAACAATGTGCACTTAAGTACCACTTGTAGTTCCTGCATGTATGCTTCCCCGACCGCGGATTTATGCGTTGAACAACGAATTTCTATTTCTTTAAGACGAGAATACGTCTCTACCCTGAAAAAAATAACCCACAATTTTCTGCCAAGGAAAGTGCTCTGATACCACTTGTAAGGTACCAGATCTATTATAATAGCAGAAAAACATAAATATTGCAGAAAATAATAGCGGAACAACACAGTAGATGAAACCACAACACCAAAATAATACCTTTATTGATAGGAAACAATGTTCACTTGCCTCGTCAAGTGGGCAGCCTCCAGCAGAGCAACGCTCTATTACAATAACTCTCAAGACAAAACTTCTCATGCCTCCTACTCTTATTTATACTAATTCTATATTCCAAAGAACCTTCTAGTAGAAGATCTTTCTAGAAGTAAAAGATTCTATTAGGTCTTCTTACATTGTCTTGTTCTTATTTATTAAATAGGCCTTATAAACTAATGTCGACCTTTATTACGTGGAAAATATATTATTCTACTTACATGAAGGGTTAGGGAGTTTAGGTCCCTGACGATGTGTATCAAATGTTTTAAGAAAAAATCATAATTGATTCATGCTTAAACTTGAGAAATTAAAGTGAAAGTGAGCATGCATGTCAATTAAAGATCTTAATAATAGAAAAAACCCTAAATAAATAAAGAGAGTTAGTACTTGAGGTTATAGTGCTAAATATTTAATGAAAAACTTATGCTCAAGAAGCACTAAACCCTAGTTAATTTATTCAAAATATGAAAAACCCTTGAGCAAAATCAAAATTGACCCTTCAAAATGACTCGAGTGTTTTAAGATTATTCACAAATTAATTTCACACCTGAGCTATGCTCTAGCTAATAATAAAACTTTATCAACCCTAGATCATATGAAAAATAAAAAAAATGGAGAGATTTAAAAAGTGTTTGAAAAATCATGATGAAGATGCCTTACCATTGGGCATGGAGTCCTCATAATTCCTAGCAATGCTTTCCTTCCTCCCTAAATATGTTGAAGTCTTCTAACTCCAACGAGTGTAGAAAAGCATCAAGCTACAATAAAAGGCTTAGAAACTTCTCAAAGATTGTTAGATCATAAATAGAATCAAACCCTAGGCAATGAAAGAGAAACTAGATTGAATCTATGCTAAAGATATAAAACCTTAGGTATTTATCCTTAATACCGTAAATTAGTTCAAATTAAATGCAAGAAACAATCTAGAGTATCTATTCATACCTTTCTTTCTTGTTTCTCTCTAAACAAAATATCCTTTAGCTTTTTGAGAAATCCCAACACTCTTATCTTCAATAAAAACTAGGAAACATAGCCAAAAATAATGAAAACTCACTCACAAAATATCCAAAAAGTCTTCTCACTTTATTCCCAACGAGTAAAAATGAGGGAGGCACCCTCCTTTTATAGGAAGAGAGGCCTCCAAAACCATCTGCTAATACAATACCATGTGACAATGACATCGATCTCAAGGCATAGTGCACAGATTCCAATGTCGGGCGCCCGCCTATAATAATGCAATCAAGCTTCAAACAAATTATTAGGCAACAAAGAATAAGTAATATCCTCTAACAACAACTTAACATAGGTAAGTTTTATAAATTGCCCGAGTTTACCATGGTGGGACAACTTTTATCCCTATTACATGTGTCTATGCTTATGAAAAAAGGTATTTCCTAAGTAATTTAATTAAGATAGGTTAATTTGATGAATAATTGATGGAAAAAGGTTGGGAAACTTTATATTTTGAATCTCAGAGTAATTTTTAATGGTGTATTAGGTCTTTTGTTGGTCCAACTAGCCTTTTTTAGCTAGGAATCTTCATTTTTTGTAGTTGTAAGCTTTTTAAGAGGGAGCTTAGCATAGAATTACCACCTCGACACTTTTTTATTATCCCCTTTCACATTTTCTTTTATTTTTCCTAGTCATTTTTCTTTAGATATGCATTTTTATTATAGGACCTCGAGGCCAGGCCTTTTCATGAGGTGGCATAGCGCTAGACTTAGTATTTTTTCATTTTTAAAACATTCACCCTCTTCACCTCTAGCCTTTTTGTCTTAATTGTTTGACTTTGGCTTACACTTTTCTTCATCTAGACCTTACTGTAAGACATTTGATAAGTCAAATATAAGTAGGGACAATATTTCTTTTTATGAACGAGATGGTAGTAAAGGAAAATGATGGAAAGTGTTAGATGTGGTGAGGATATGGACGCACTACTTAACCAAATTAGCAATAGTACATCAAATCCTAAGTCAAGGCATCATTTATTTAGGGACAACATGTCCCTCCATGGTAAAAATGAGACAATATAATAAAGTTATTAGTGTTAAGTAGTGTTGTGAGACATATCTTAATTACTTTCATGATAGGTAAGAAACAATCACACCACCTCTAAGCAGGAAACGATCACATGAAATCATAGCACATCAATTGAAAGATGAAGCATGAAGTACCATGGTCGCAAGCACATATCATCTAAAGTATCAAGCATAGTTGTTGGTATACCATGGTTGAGCTATCTGAAGTAGCACATGGATGATGTCATGCTGGAATAACTGGAAGATCATGCTAGAACTGCAGATACGTGCAGGAGAGCTCATTCAATCAACATCAATGCACCCCTGAGAGGTTGGTCTCGAGGTAGTTTCCCTTGAGGGGGCAACATTTGGCTCCTACTTGGGGACATGCACTCTAAGAGCAAGAGTGTATGAGAACTCCAAAATCTTGCTATAGACTTGAAGCCTACACACATCTAAACTATCAAGCACATGAGTTGTTATACCATGGTTGAGCTATTTAAAGGAGCTCATGGATGATGTCAGGCTAGAATGACTGGAAGATCATGCTGGAACTAGCAAATACGAGTATGAAAGCTCATTTAATCAACATCAATGCACCCCTGAGAGGCCGGTCTCGAGGTAGTTTCCCTTGAGGGGGCAACATATGGCTCCTACTTGTGGACATGCACTCTAAGAGCAAGAGTGTATGAGAACTCCAAAATCCCACTGCAGACCTGAAGCCTACACATATCTAAACTTAGGGAGATGTAAGAAGCAGGGAGATTCTACCACCTAGATTAGACTACCATCAAACTTTTGTAGAAATAAAATTTTTGTAAGTCTAATAAATGAAAGCATGTACATCTAATTATTCTAAGGTAAATGCTTGAAAAGAGACTTATTCTAAGTAAAGCAAATGCATGAATCAAATTTATTCTAAGGCATTGAAAGAAAGGAAACACACAAAAATCTAAACTAATGTTCTAAAGAACTTATTCTTTACCTATTCCTACAAACTAACTAAGAAGAGTGGCTGCTAAGTAAAGTCAAAGATCCAATGCAACTACTTGAGAAGGTCATCCACAATTTGAAGTCTTCCCTTGTGTTTGGTTATAAACCAAAATAGGAATATATTAAATATTTGGTGGATGCATGGTGGAATTTTGGTCACTCCTAAGTTTGGAACCAAGGAAAGATTACTACCAAGATTGGTTACTACCTTCACAAACTTCCTCCCTCCAAATATCAATGGGATTAATATAATCAAAGGAATCTGTCAACTTATTGTTTTTACTTAACAAATCAAGGAGTAGAGGTTGTGAAGGCGGCTCCAATTGGGATCTAGATGGGAGTTGTTGTATTTCCATGTCATTGTTGGTCAAAGGAGGAGAACAAGTCAAAGATAGGCAGGGAGGATGAAGGCACTCATAGATTAAAGGTAAAATCAAAGGTGAACAAAGAGAATGAGGATACTCACGAGTCAAGGTTTGTTTTTCTAAGGAAAAGGTAATGTGGAGAGGGGGACAAATCACTTCTTGAGTCCATATTCTTCAAAACTTGGACTAGTTGATTTTTCTTAAAAAAATTCTAAAATTATTCATCATGTCTAAGTTCATCAATGACAACTTTACCCTCAGAATTAGTGTCATCGAAGTGAAAACAAGTTGTATCCCACTTAATTCTTCCAATGTGGACAAAATCATCAAGGTTTTTATCACTGTTATCGCACAAGTTGTAGGTTGGGAAAAGTCCGACCCAACCACAAAATGGTGACAACTAAGAGAACACCTACCCACTATCACCTTAGGCAGGTAATTCCGTCACTTTAGAGATGAAGTAATCACCTCAAGGGGGGAAAATCCCAGTGACCCTAGGGGGAAATGAGATGAAAAGTGGTATGATGGAAGTGTAGCCCCTATAGGTCAACATACTAGGTGCGGAAAGGTTTGAAAAAGAGTGTTGGTGGGAGCCAATTGTTGCCAAGAGGTATGAGTACCTACAAAGGGTGATTGTACCTTCCCGAGACACAAGAGAAGCCAAGTATGCATGTAATCTGTTAGGTGGACAAGCAAATTAATCTTGCTGTCCCTAATTGCAGCAGTAAACAAGAAAATATATCAACAACAAAAAGATAGTAAGAGCTGCAAATAAAATGCTAAAAGTCTAGTTAAATAAACAAGAGACAAGCTAGCAAACACTAGTTTAGCTCAAGAATGAAAGAGCAAGACTTTAGCATGAATACAAGGCTGTCATAAATAAGTACCGCAGTGATAATTATCAGCCCTATGGCTGTAGCAAATAAGTTGTTACAGCCAAGAAATCAACCACCCAAAGTCACAAGTAATCCACCCAAAAGATGCGCTAGGCCTAGTAGATTGTAGGGGTAAATTATTAGCAATGTTAGATGGTTGAATAGTGAGTTATTAAGGAAGTTGTATTAGGGTTTCTGCAGCCCTAATGGCTGTAGATGAAAAGTTATGACAGCAGCAAGAAGACCAAGAGAATTAAGACGCCCTAGAGTGTTAATGTTTAGCCATTATTATAGATGTTTGCATTTCATTAGATAGCAATAGCATAATCCAAGATCACTGAGAAATACACAATCACAAGAAAGACAACGTTTATCCTGGGAAACCCTCTAGGGGAAGAAAACCCAGCAAAACTTCCTTAATATAGATAGCCAATACAATGCGAAGAGATCTCTTAAACTAATACAGAAAGTCCTCTCCTAGATATGTGCCACTCTCTCTCTCCTTCTCCAGCAGTAGATCCGAAACTTGTCTCTCAATGAGCAAGTGAGTTGTGTGTCTAAGTGAGGTGTTAGCCTCCTTATTTATATTAGACTGGCACATGTGAAGTGTCTCTTCATTGGCAGGGTCGACTTCTCAAACTGGGTGGGTAAACCCACCTTTATTATATTTCTGGGCCTCTTTAATATCTGCTAGGGCCGACTTTTTATTTTGCCTATTATAATTGTCTTTTGACCAATCCGCAAAAGGGGATTTGGTCCTATTACAATAACTGACATGATCAATCCACAATGGGGATTGATCCAATGAATAATATATCAAATAATAAAAAGAATACTCTTTGCAGTTACATTATTTCAACACTCCCCCTTAACAAGAAGGGTATTCTTCAGTAGCATCATAAGAGAGAGAGAGGACAACATCATCAACAACATCAAGTGGGTGAGAGGACAGCATCATCAATATCATCTTGGAACACTGACTGGCATATCTATAAATCATCGAAAGTTTTCTTCATCGGCAGCATCGTCATTCTCAAGGAATGCCATCATTATATGCATCAATATGTATTAGTATAAAAACTGATACATCATCATCATCACAGCACAAGGCTGACTCATCATAGTACAAGACTGACTTTACATCACAACTGTCAAGCTGGAAGCTCAGTTCTTGTCTCATCTCAATGTCTTGCTTTATGTCACAACACTCAGGCTGGAAGCAAGTTACTAGACTGGCTTTACGTCACAACTATCAAGCTGAAAGCATAGTACTAGTCTCATCTCATCGTCTTGCTTTACGTCACAACACTCAAGTTGGAAGCAAGATACTCGTCTCGCTTTACGTCACAACCATTCGGTCGGAAGCAGGATACTAGACTGGCTTTACGTCCCAGCTATCCAGCCGGAAGCTCAGTGCTAGTTTCATCATATCATCTTGCTTTACGTTTGACAACTAGGTTAGAAGAAAGGAACATCTCATCTTGCTTTACGTCTGACAACTAGGTCAGAAGCAAGGAACATCTCATCTACTCCCCCTTTCGAGGAAGGTCCTTTCGGACTATGCCAAGTTCATCTCAGAAGTACTCAAACTTCACACGAGATAGGGGCTTGGTCAACACGTCAACAACCTGTTCATCCGTGCTAATGTACTGGAGCTTTAAGGCTCCTCTCTGTACCATGTCACAGATGTAATGATAACAGATCTCTATGTGCTTCGACCTGTCGTGGAATACAGGATTCTCTGTCATTTTTATGCAGCTCTGGTTGTCACATAGAATCAAAGTTGCTTTCATCTCTAAGTCAAATAGGCCGGTCGACAACTTTCGAAGCCATACAACTTCGCAACTGGCAGAACATGCAGCAATGTATTCTGCTTCCGCTATGCTGAGAGCAATACTAGATTGTTTCCTACTCTGCCACGAGATCATAGCTGATCCCAAACTGAAACAACATCCTGAAGTGCTTTTCCTGTCAGAAACACTTCCTGCCCAATCTGCATAAGTATATCGACTAAATGTGAAATCATGATCTCCATCATAGCTAAGACCATAATCTATTGTACCTTTAAGGTACCTCATCACATGTTTTGCAACCACTAGGTGAACACGTCTGGGTTCTACCAGAAACTGACTCAAGGTGTTCACGGCAAAACAAATGTCTGGTCTGGTGTTCGT
>ML782456.1:355011-365561 GCA_009831015.1 Picea engelmannii | reverse complement strand
ATTTCTGGACTGGTGCTTCTGGTACCTCTGGTACTCTGGTACTTCTGGTACATTGGTTTTCTGGTACTTCTGGTACTTTGTGAAACTAGGGTTTCACTTTTCGGGAGATCTAGCCACTGAAAAGGTGCGTCGAGAGTGCCAAACTGATCCTTAGGGGAGGGCACACTTTTCTAGATGGTTTTGGGGCTGAAAAGCTTCACCATCAAAAAGCCCTAATTTTCATGTACGACAACAATTACATTTTTCACTTGTGAAAGATGCTTCCCTCAGCTTGGCTCTGATACCATGTTAATGTTTAGCCATTATTATAGATGTTTGTATTTCATTAGATAACAATAGCATAATCCAAGATCACTGAGAAATACACAATTCCAAGAGACACAACATTTATCCTGGGAAATCCTCTAGGAGAAGAAAACCTAGTAAAACTTCCTTAATATAGATAGCCAATACAATGCCGAGTGATCTCTTAAACTAATACAAAAAGTCCTCTCCCAGATATGCGCCACTCTCTCTCTCCTTCTTCTCCAGCAGCAGATCCGAAACTTCTCTCTCAATGAGCAAGTGAGTTGTGTGTCTAAGTGAGGCGCTAGCCTCCTTATTTATATTAGACTGGCACGTGTGAAGTGTCTCTTCACTGGCAGGGCCGACTTCTCAAACTGGGTGGGTAAACCCACCTTTATTATATTTCTGGGCCTCTTTAATATCTGCTGGGGCCGACTTCTTATTCTGCCTGTTATAATTGTCTTTTGACCAATCCACAAAAGGGGATTTGGTCCTATTACAATAACCGACATGATCAATCCACAATGGGGATTGATCCAATGAATAATATATCAAATAGTAATAAGAATACTCTTTGCAGTTACATTATTTCAACATAGAGGGGTTAGCAACCTCAAGGCATCCACAAAAGAATCCAACTTAAACAAGATTGATATCTCACCAAAACACGTTTACCAATGCAAACAATTTTACTTCTCCAATGCAAAAATAAGATTAGTGCCTTTATAATTGGGTGAATGGAGTCTTTAAAGCACAAGTTAGATCAATAAGATCCCTACGGGTGTAATTCCTCTTACTACCTAGGGTATGCCTTGATCAAACTAGGGTAAGTCTAGGAGGGTATACACACTTGTATTTCTCCTAGAAACCCTTGTCCAAGAATGACTTATAAACTTAACAAATGAGATGAAGCTTAATGGAGGGTGTATACAACATACTCCTCCTAGGGTGTCAACCAACAATAACCAAGAATAAGCAAGAAATAACTAACAAATGCAGATTTTTCCTTACCAATTCCAAGAGAGAGAGAGAGAGAGAGAGAGAGAGAGAGAGAGAGAGAGAGATCAAACCCTAGTTCACTAAGCGTTTACCATTCAAGAGCAAGTGAAGAAGCTTCCAAGAGGTGCACACTACTTAACCACATTCAATCACCAAGAGATAACACCAAAGAACATTTGCACAAGAGAGAGATACCAAAAATTCCCAAGAGGGTGCAATTTTCAGCCAACTAGTCTTCTCACAATGAGAGAGCTATGATGAAAATGATATACAAATGATCTCTTATTTATACAAAATGTTTTAAACATAGTTTGTCCACATAATTTAGGGTAAACCACAAGATAAGGGGTCAACAACTCTAATCTTGCCCCTTTACAAAATAATATTATTTAATTCATACTTTTGCACATGAAAGAAACCCTAAAACATGACGTCACCCTCCTTTTGGGTAACTTTTGGCACTTTAAGTCGAGTTGTTGAGATTGGAGAAGGGACATTGGGCTTCCAAAAACCATCCTCCAAGACGTTAGGACCTCTCTCCACTAAATCAAGGTGACAATCCTCATCAAAGTGCCAAGTGTCACATCACCACCACAACCTAGCCCATGTGTGACGTCAAGCTTCAAGAAGGTAATGTTTTACCTCTTTCAAGCAAATCGTTTGGCATGTGAGGGCCGGGAAAGATCCTCCAATGTGTCCTCTAGGCCTCAAATGGCATTTTTCCGTGATCCAACATGTGGGCACTTGACATCCAACTTGTGGGCCTCAAGCCCCATGGAAGCCCACGTTAGGCTTGTTCCTACAAAACTGTCCACTAGCTGGGTCCTACATAAACAAATGGATATGCCCTCCAAGGATCTCAAGTCAAAGCATCATGATGAGTAAATCAAATCAATAAAAGAGCCGTCTAAGCATGTACATCCAAACTACCTCATCAAAATAAACCAATCTAAGACCTTATGCAATTTTCTAGTTTTAGGTATGGTAGGGTTGACAAAACGACCTATTGGGTGAATTGTACCTCAAGTTTAGGGGTGTTTCCCGAGGGGGCCTCCTTCTAAGTCACGTGGATGAGGTGTCATGGATGAGGAGAAGACTTTTGGGCACGGGGTTCATGACATACAAGGAGTTGTAGTGTCTCATTTATGGGTGCCTTTGAAGAGGGTGTGCTGCACCTTCGTTTTCAATGCATCTTTTTTCCAAACCCATTAAATGCCATTAATTAATTAGAAATCCAAAACCTTGGGCACTCCCTATTGGTGAATCGATGTGCTTGGGGGGTAGTACCACAAGGCCACTTGAAGCTAGAGGTACACAGAGTGCCATATGCAAGGAAAGAAAGGGACACCGCATAAGTGTACACACCTCAACAAGTGGGGACATTTATATAATGTTAATTTGCTTTTGCAGGTCTTTGATTTTTTAGGATAAGCGTTTCATTGCTCTCAAGACCTCTTTGGGCGAGCATCTGGAAGGTTCATGAGTAGGCTTTTATCTTTTGCCAGCTATCTTCCCTCTGGGCCTTCATCCCCTTCTTCCCATAAAATGAGGGACAACCCCTTCTTGGGTCAGTACACCCGAAAATCCCAAAAGATAAGGAGATGAGGGGATGAATTGTGGAAAGTGATAAGTATGGTCGGGAATGGCACGATGAATCGTCAAAAGGACCTCCCAGTAGCAACCCTATCCCTAAGGGTGACCCACTTACTAGGGCGCAATGTCAACCACCAAAGTGAAACAGGGCAAAGAGCATAATGTCCAAGCAAACGTCACATAATCAAAAGCAGTAATAGATGCAACAAACTCGAATGCCTCAAATATTGAAATGACACTCACCATAATACCAGACTTGTACCTCATGGAGCAAGACCCAATGTCTTCCGGAGGCCAGCTAATATGGTGGATGCTGTCGTGACGAACCTGGAGTTGTGGTGGTGAGGTGGGTCTCTGTCTGTGCAAGTGGACACAGTTGGTTAAGCTATTTCTCAGTAGTCCACGTCTGCAACTTGAGGGCCTCGAGACATCATCTCCTTAGTTATCCCTAGGAGTTGGGGATAACAATCACCAAGGTTATTATCTTCTTCATGGGACGAGGGAAAGTCAACTAATCTTTCTTCGAAATTCACCCTTTCTATATGATCAAAAGATGGATCCTCAATATTTTGACGATGGGTATTATTCATCATGTCCTCAACTTCACGTGGATACAAATTTCTTTTTTTGGTCACTTTCACATTCTAAGTTCCTATCCAAATCTTCTTCACAAGGTTGTTCTAAGGACTCTTCTACGAATTTCCCTTTATCCAAGTATTCCTCATAGACTTGGTCATCATTAAAGTTGTATCCTTCATGTTGTGATTCTTCCTTAAAGTCTTCATTGAATGATTGGTTTTCACTTTCATGTCCTTTATATTCAAGGGGATCAATGTCTCCTTCATATTGTTGATCCTCATTATGAGTTGTATCCTTAGATTCTTGGTTTTCAATCAAGTTCAAAAGGGCATTTTTTCCTTTTAACTTCTTACTTATTTCGGCCCCCAACTCTAATGAAGGATTCCTTTGAAACTCAAGGAATGAAGCATCTATCTCCCTTTTCCTTTGATGGAAAAGTTCAATCCAATCATCTAAGTTTTCCATCTCTTATTCTTGTGTGGACACCTTTTCCCTTGTAAGATCTTCTCCATGTGTTTGAAACTTTGAACTTCAATATGTCCACAAAGTGATCGTTGTTCTTCGTTATTATCATGATAAAAGACTTCATCCATGTTTATTTGATTCTCTTGGTTCTCAATGGTCTTAATAACCGTAAGCCTTTTATTTTCTCATAGCCTTGAACCCACGAGTGCTTACATGGATCCATATGGGGCCGATTTCTTAACCATGGTGATATATGCATATACGTTGAAGCTTGGAGTTGCCATTCTCATTAACTGTCGATACATGTGCATGTGGGACAAAACCAACTTTGCTTATCTCCATAGGTAGCCGTCTTATTTTCTAGCTCAAGCAAATGAAACCAAGGGGCCACCGTCTTATATTCTAGCTCATACAAATGGAATCAAGGGGCGACAATATCCTATAAGTTGCCATATCTTTGTGAAAGTTGAAGATCATGAGGGCCGTATGATGTATGAGGGACAACACAAGTGTTTGGACGTGTGAATTCATGCATGAGTTGGTGATGGAGCTGTTTCTTCTCTTCATTAGTTTACTAAATCGATCTCCTTAGAATTTGGATTGTGGATACTATCACAAGATTTGTACTTGTGCAAAGCCCTCCACAAGATCTTAAATCTTGTGTAACAATCGGAAATATGCACCATTGTCACCTAAGCAGATATGTCCCTCGTTTTAGTGAAGGAGAAAGCTCCAACACAAGGGCGTTTTCCCTAGTGACTTAACTGTTGGCATATAAATAAGACTTGATGATTGTCAAATGGACATGGTGAATGATTGAATATCTGAAATCAAGTCTTGTGGTGCCATTCAATTTTAAGTATATGATCCACATGGGAATAAGACGTTTCTAGCATTTCATGATTCCATGATCTTTTGAGTTATTGAGATCGAGCAAGTCTATTTCTGACTATTTCCAAGCATAATCACATAATATAACAAGCATATTTGTCTCATTTTGATATCATTGAAGCTCGTTGAAATCTAGCAACAACGTGCACAACTTAACTTGTTTTTGTCATTGAGAGCGAGTAAAAGTTGTTAGTTGTCTTAGTCGATCTAGTCTAAATAACTCTCCATTGCTACAATTGTTTGGGCTAGCTAGACCATAGGGATTCCCTCCTAGGCTAGGGTAGCTTAGTTTCCTTAGTCTGAAGTGTGGGGCAAGGCTACCGAGGTGACAGTGGGTAGCTTGCTTGTAGTGCCTATGGGCTCTCCTGCTAAGGTTGGGACTTTTCCTTCTAGGGTGGAGTTTGAGCGGTAACAAAGAGAATTAGGGATCTCTACAAACTCATTGCTACTTTTAGTAAGCAAGTTGTTGAGAGGGTTATTTTATTCTTATTCCTTGGAGGACTAATGGATCTAGCAAAACCAACAATATTTTATTGTAAGAGGAGATGGAGTTGAAACCTATATAAGGGTTTAGTCTCTCCATTGCAAGTGGGATTTGGTGAGTGAAAGAACTTGAGACTGAAAGAACTCCAAGCCTATGGAATAAAAGTGTTCTATATTTTGTCTAAGCTTTGTGTAGTGTATGTACCATTTCATTCATGTGTGGCATATTATTCTAAGCACACCATTGGGAGCTTTATTTTGTAGGTTTGTGGATGCCATAGTCAATTTAGGGCCATAGAGGAGCATTGTTGCTACATCGGAAAGGATCAAGGTGATAGGTTTCTTCCCCATTTTCCCAATTTCTTTTGTGTTGCTTACCTTTAAGATGAAAACATAATGCTTGTGATCTAATTAAATTAATGCATCTATAGATAATCTTTGGAAGGGGCCACCCTTAGAATTTCCTTGAGTAGTGGATCTTAGATAGACTCTCTTCATCGTAAAACTTATGAGTCTAGTAACCAAATTAGGGCTGCTATAGGGCACGTCACCTTGCCTGCTTATAGCCCTTAATCCTTCATACGAATCGCTTTTTTAAGTTGCATTCAATGTTGCATTTATCGTTATCGAGAATTTATTGCCGGGGTCCAAAATTTAAATTATTGGCAATATCAACTTTAAAAAATACAAAAATAATCATTTTTTCTCAAAATTTTAAACTTCTAAAGCAACATCAACATCAAACAAACAGATTGTCACATAAATATGAAAACAAAACTGCAACATAAGATGTATAAGATGTCAAATGGTACATTAAACATCGATACTAAAATTTGATATCTGTCGCGAGTCATAATTCTTGAAATGATAATACAAAATCACATAAAAGCAAAAATAAATTGTCGCGAGTCATAATTCTTGATATGATAATACAAAATCACATCAAAACAAAAATAAATGTATCTCATAAGATGATCATCATGAGGCATCTGGATACTTGGACTCCGATTGAATCATATTGCTCTGATCTCAATGGTTCAGATTACTATAAATTACATAAAATATTTAAATTTTAATGAAAAAATTATATTTTAAAGATTTCAAACCATGATTCCAAAAAATTATTGAAATTTTGAAAGAAAGCATTATGAATGAATGAAGAACATTTAAATAACAAATATAAATGACAAGCAATGTTCCACCATTGCTTATATTAGGATCCTTGTCATTAGTATCACCCTTTGCCTCTTGTCTAACATTTTCCTCTACCTCGATCCTCTAGGGACTGTTGCCGTCCTTATACACACTTGCAAACGTGAGCTAAGTCCTGCTCACTTAGTGTGTCCTTGGAGGCACAATGCCTAGGTTCAAAGCCCACGCTGTCACTTTGACTTGAATCTCTTCCGTCTAGGCTCACTCCTAGGGAAGCCAAGGGGGGTAGACCCTAGTTTCTAGATGGGATTAAGCTTTAAGTTCTAGGAGTTGGTTTTAATTAGTTTAAGGTTGGGGGAAAAATCTAGCCTATGATGTAAAGGCAACAATGCAATGTGCAACAATATAAGATGACAATCAAACCTTTTCCTAGGACAACTAAGACTAGTGCCTAAGATTGGGCAAGGGGTCAATTAAAGTTTGAGGGGTTTAGATTACACAAGATTTACAAAGATTACAATGACTACAATTGCTTCACAACAATGTTAGATACAAATCTACAACTAAATACAAGATGAATAGATGATACAACTATAAGCAAAGATACAAAACAAGATACAATAGATACAAAGACACAAAGACACAAAGAGATTAATTGAAAATTGCTTGTATGTGCAGGAATTTAAAGATGCTCAAAGGGAAACATTCATCAACACAACAAGCCTAACATGCTCAACAATAGAGTGTCTCCCAAAGGGATGCACTACTCTTTTGGACTGCTTTCAATGGCACACAAGATCACTCAAGACCCAACAAGATAGTGCCTTCAAAGGATGCGCAACTTCTTGAGGGATCACACCAAAGATAAGCACACCAAATTACTGAAAAGAGAAATGATTGAAGGAAAAATGTCCAAAAGCACAATATGATTACTTAGTGATTAATCCACAACCATAAGATAAGCTTGCAATGAAATGTGAAATATGAAAGTAAAGTGCTTGCAAGGTTAAATATAGACACAAAAGATATATCAAATAGATGCCCAAAGTTGAAGTGGATTAAGGATTTTATTAAAAGTGATTAAGTGAAAGTGAATCCTAGCTAAGTGTCAACCCAATACTCCCCCCGCTTGTATCAAGTAGCTGCTGGGTGCTCAAAAAGTATGGCAACAAGGCCCACCCTAGCTCCACAGGTCAGCCCAAGGGAAAATAGTAGTCCCAGAAAGGATGCTGAGCACCACGAGACCGTCCTCGGCCTATCACTTTTCGTTGCTTCCTCTAGTCCTCGTTTAAATGGCAAAGTTGGGTCAGTAGAGGTGTCCTATTAAGTTTAGTTTATTATTATGCCTATGGACTAAGTTAATTTTGGTGTTTAGGTGTGAAAACGTGAGTTTTACTTGCCCAAAAAGTGTGAAATTGTGCCAAAACCGAAATTTTAAAACTGCCAAAATGAAGTTCTAAACCATGAAGTTATTACTTTGAAAAACATGTAAGAACTTGAAGGAAATTGCTGAAATGAAACTAGATTGCTTTACACCATAAACATGCCCATATTTGCTTGCAAACTTAAAAGATGAGTGCTTAAGAACCAAAAACTTGCAAGTAAGGAAATATCAAAGCATAAGATTAATCCTATGCTTCCATGGGCTTAAGCTAGCATTTAGTTGTGTGAGATCTAATACTAGATGATTTTAATCCATTAGGCACATCATAGAAAATAAACAACTAGGCTAGCTGATGAACCCCCATTTTGGCATCTTTTTGTTCCCTATCTCCTCTAAATACACATGCATTTTGCCCTCCTTTTATGTTTTCCACATACTTATCTTTATAAAGTCCCACCTTTATCATAGGTATTACTATTGCCACATAATCCTCTTGATTTTTGTTCATAAATTAGAATTAGAGTGAACTTTAAAAAATATTTGAATTATTAAATATGTGTGGTTTTCACTAATATTAACTATATCTACAAAATGCATGGCTCCAGGTTCTAGCTACAAAATGCAAGATTCCAAGTTCATATGAAGATGTGTATCGATGCAAGGCAAATTATGGAGATATATAAAGAGGGTATTTTAAGAAGATATGTTTCCAGCACAACAACCACATTCTATTTTTAAATATACATATCAGCACCTACACAGTACGACATGTTTTGAATGGACAACTGACATGTAGACAAGTGGCAGGGTTGATGGTTATCAACGTGGAGGCTACATAACCGTGAGCAGTAAATAAGATGCTCAACATCTTTACTTCATCGCATATGATAAATCTAAAACAAGAACATGCATAACAGTCTACTCAACGCATCCACGAAGTGAATAGCCAGTGGATGCGTGGATGGATTAGACACCTGTTTGTTTTAACAATTTTTCCTAGAATCTAGGGAATTGGCGCTCTGCACAGAGCTATTTTTAGCCAAGTATTTTTGTATATATATGTGTGCTCGGTTGAGCAAAGACGATTAGCGTGTGATACATATCAGACATAAAGCTGAGCGTATACGGTCTTGAATTTCCAGATTTCTGATATATATATTTTCTGCTGTACATGATCATTCTCTGTTGGTAATTAGTGAAGTGTGAATACGTGAGTACCGTGAGCAAGGGCCCACTCATAGGTACAATCCGTATTATTTCCTTGCTGTTTATATCTTTCGCTGTGGGTTAAATTTATGTGTGATATATATATATATATATATGCTGATCAGATTGCTAGTTTATGAAATTTTATGTTTTATAGTTTGCTGAGTAATGGTTATATGCTGCATAATGGCCCTGGACATTTGCTGAATAATGACAGTTAAAGATTATTAGGGTGAATAGATTTCAGTCAACATCTAAAATCAGATCTATTGTTATCCTAATACTTTATGGTTAAACTCTAGGTATGTGTAGATAAATCTGAGTATGTATAACAAAGTCTAGGTAAAAGAATTTACCATCATAATAAGCTTTGGCATCATCCATAGAGCTGAGGACAGGGATCATTAAGTATGATACCCTTGCTGTTGCAGCATCGTAAACTCTTGAGTTTTATAGACCTTAGCATTTCTTTTTATACATATGCACAGTTGCTACAGAATCACAGTGCTCATAAATCCCAGTTAAGTGAATATTCAAAGATTAAGTTTATGATATTCTAGAGAGCTTAATTTTCAGAGATACCACCATAAGACTGAAAGGATCAGGGTTTTGTGATTCATTTCTTTCGTAATCATAGTTATAGTATGCTAGTTCTTTTTCTGTGTAAATTGCACAGAGTGCCTCGTAAGCACACAATGAGCTCTGGGTTGACAAATGAATGAAAGAGCATAATCTGATATTAAATAATTAAGAGTCATAATTTTACCTTGTCACTAGCCATACTATATTGGGGGTTGGCTAGGCCAACTTCACATCCAAGGTGTAGGCAATAAAGAAGCAAAACTTGAAAGCAAAAAAAATAAATACAAACTACTCACAATGACACAAGTTGGAGGCAAACCTTCCTATTTTGTGCCAAAGGGGGTTGGAAATAAAACAACTAAACTAAAGCAATCCTAGCCACACAACCTTGTCCTAATGACAAGTGGGGCATGTTGCCGTCCTAATGCACACTTGCAAACGTGAGCTAAGTCCTGCTCACTTAGTGTGCCCTCGGAGACACAATGTCTAAGTTTCAGCCCACACTGTCACCTTGACTGAAACTCCTTCCGTCTAGGCTTACTCCTAGGGAAGCCAAGGGGGGTAGTCCCTAAGTTGTTGAGTTAATTTTGAGTTAAAGGTTCTAGGAGTTAGTTTTAGTTTGTTACAGGCCAAAGGGGAAAGACTAGCCTATAATGATCAAGCAGCAATGCAGAATGCAATTCTAATCTATATGACAGTCAACCTTCTTCCTAGGTCTGCTAAGGACTAGTGCCTACTATTGGGCAAATGGGGTCGACTAAGGCTTGAGGGTGGTTAAGCACATCAGAGTAAAACAAGTAAGTCAAACTAAACAACCCCAAACACAAGCTGCAAAGAATCACAAAAAGAATTCTAAGTGTTAGCAAGAGTTTACAACAGTTACAGATTAGATGAATGTACAAATTAGATACACAGATGTACAAATTAAAGA
>ML782456.1:326083-348699 GCA_009831015.1 Picea engelmannii | reverse complement strand
CCCTAGGAGTAAGCCTAGACGGAAGAAGTTCCTGTCAAGGTGACAGTGTGGGCAGGAGCTTAGACATTGTGTCTCCGAGGGCACACTAAGTGAGCAGGACTTAGCTCACGTCTGCAAGTGTGCATTAGGACGGCAACAGGGCAAAAATAAAGAATGCAGAAAATTAAATATACACCCTAGCCTTACGATTTTGGTGTTGGCTTTGCCAAACTTACGCCAAGATGTAGGCACTAACAATATTTACAATAACAGAAAATAAAAGAGAAGACAAGCCACTTGGGGACCCCCTTTGGGCTTGCTTACAATGCTTAGAAAGACAGAGAAAAGATGGAGGGTTGTTACCCAATCAAGAGAGGGGTCCTTGGAGTGTGTTGTGACTGAAAATGGGCAGCATAACCCTTTGAACTGGCGAGAACCTGCAAAAACCAGCAAGCTATTGCTTGCTGGAAATGCTGCAACAAACCCAAAAATGTTAAGAAATTTTTTGTTTTTCAACATAATTTTTTTGCATACAAATATCAAAAAATTATATGAATATATTGACCTATCTAAGAGTGTTAGCAACCAAAATCTGAATGTGATATAAACATAAAATGAAATGGGAAGAGCTATGAAGTTTTAGTGAACTATGAGGGTAGATTCTTGCTTGAAGCTATCCCAACAAAGCTCTTGAAACAACCTGCAAACTTTGAAAAACGATGTGAGACAAGAGTAGATAATGGGTTGCATAACAAATAACATAAACTAATTTATATCATTAGCTATCCAACACATTTAGGCCAACAACTACACTATTGCCTAACCTATCTAAGCAAACTAATTGACTCAAGAGATCTACTTAATATTCCACAAAATGCACAAAGAAACAATGTCACCTCATATGCATGGAAGCACCAAGACACAATCCTTATACTCCAAAATCCTCCAAAGCCTTTTTTATTATCAAAGGGAGAGTTTGCAGCAACTAATTGCTCCAAGCTCCCCAAGAGCAAGATGGAAAAATGAGTGAGAGATGGGGCAAGAAAATGGTAGCATAACAATACTCAAGAGAATGGTTAGGAAATGAGTGAGGGAGGGCCTTCATTTATACTTTGAGAGGTAAAGTGACCCCTCTTGGATGAGCTCCAAGTGTCAAACACCAAGCAATATTGAAGATTTCAAGGAGGGAGGCGCACCACTTAGGGTTATGCCATGGATTGATGATGTGGAAAGAGTGGGAGGGGGTGGGACCTATTTAAAAGGTGAGGTGGAAGGCTAGGAAGGGCACACCTATGGAGAGAGGGGCCCACACAACATTAAAATGCAATTTCTAAGGTTTTTACATGAAGGGGGGCGCAAATCCCCTAGGGGGGCAAATGAGTTTAAGTGAGAAATGAGTGTGGGGTGTGTGTAAAGGTTAGGAAAGGGTTTTCTCATCACCTTTCACCTTTACTTCACTCAATTTGCTAAAAAATTACAAAAATGACATTTTTACCATGTTAAGTTTAGCAATTAAAATTGTTGTTTTGACTGACTTGAACTCCCTATGGACAAACACCTAGTAAAAGTTGTTCGACTGCGCTGAAACTTGGTCCAAGGGTGTAGGGGGTGTCATTCCATTTATTTTGAACACAAATACCCCTAGCAAAAACCCAAGGACCTAGTGTTTACATTATTTATCAAAAATTAATTAAAATTAATTAATTAAATTACACAACCTTAGGCAATTTTAATTAATTAAAAAAACCTATCTAGACTTGACGAAATTCCTTGAAACTTCTAGAGATGTCTTACATGGTCATTTACATCATTTCTAAACACTAGCTACCAGAGGACGATACCATTAGAATGCCTTTCACCACTTTGGATGAATTATTTGTGTGAGTGAAAAACTCAAAGGAAATTATTAAGGCTGGTTAGGCCAAATTAATAACTTGAGGAAAAAAAACACTCAGTGAAAGGAACTCTCCTAATGAAGAAATCCTAAGGTAACTGACCTAACTATGATCCATGTAGACCTATTACATTATTATCCCACGTAGGGGAGTGAAAATTCCAATTACAAAAATATGTGCTGGAGGCCAAAAATGCCTTGTATAACCAAAAAGTCTCTGACTTGGTAGCATCTGATGATGCATGTCTTCATGGTACATGGAGTTGACCCCCTAGTTGAATAGGTGGTCAACAAGGACATTAGTTAACACCACCCTATTTTGATGAAACTGCCTAATCCAAGCCTTTAATACGACATAAAAAGTTTAACATGCTTAATCAATGATTTTGGTTTGAGTGAAGGGTACTTACTAAGGCCATGACAAAAGAGTTCAACAATCAATACCACCAACATCAAGGTACATAAAGGGCTTGGCACTCTTGATTAAATGCCAATCCCATACCCTCATATGTGATAGAGTCAAATGAAAATGTTGCATTCCTACCAATTTTGAAAACTTGAAAACTCTTTTAAGTCTGCTGAATTTTGAATGGGATATGAAATTCTATTTTCTCCATATGAAATATGATGAGGTTGGAAGCATTCTCAAACATCCTAAAACAATTAATGGTAATGTTAAACATTTAAGTAAAAGGATAAAAAGGAAAGATAAAGGAAATGTTAACTTTTGAAAACACTGGCTCAATCCCCTAACTCACTTTTGCAAAATGAGGGTTAAAAGACCAAAAATTTGATTATAAGGTGATATTGATGCAGACAGGGTGATGCTTTCCAAATTATTGCGATAGTTACTGAAATTGTTGCGATAATTACAAATTATCGCAACAATTTCAAGATTGAAATTTATTGCGATAAATACCGGCAATATTATCGTTGAGTTGGGTTTTGGCAATAATATCGCGATAATTCCAATATCATCTTGATACGTGCAACACTGAACTTGCATGCATGACTCCATAGCCCAAGCAAATAAAGGCATTGATCCTTGATCCATCACCCCAAAATATAAAAAAATCTCAAAACATTCTCTTTTTTTGTTTTTATTGCTAAGCTCTCTCTTGCTCCCCTTCATAATACACACATTGAGCTTAGTTAACCATAGGGAAGCCCCATAGGCTAGATCTCCACCTAGTCTAAAGTGAGAAAGATAAGGTTACTGAGGTGATAGTCGGTAGCTTGATTAAGCTACCCTTGGGGTCTCACTCTTGTTATTTGAACTTTTGCACCAAAAGAGAACATAGGAGGTAGCAGAGCTTATTGATTATTTCCTTACACTCTCTATTGTTTAGTCTTGATAGAGTGACATTGAGAGCTAGCATTGAGAACATATAGTAGTTGGATTTGAGTTTGCAGCATTGTGATTATAACTATCCTATATTGCAAAGGGGGACCATATATCTTGGAGAATTCTTTTCTGTGTGGACCTATCAAGGATCTCGTTTATTCTACAGTCCTTGGTAATAAAGACATTCAAGTTTTCTTTTCCCAACTATTTCTTGTTTTCCATGTGTAAGACTTCTATATTTTTGTAGACTTTTAGTTGCTTTGAATTTTGTTTTGATAGAATCTAAGTAGTAGGATTTCGATAATTTCGTCTCTCCTATGCGGTTTTTTTCTCTTCATCTTTTTGACTCAATAAGGTATTGGTTGATTTGTTTTAGTTATTAAATTATTTGTATGAAAGAAAAATCTCTTATCTTTCTCAATTTCCGATGCGTCTTAGGTGTTCTAGGCATACAGATTAGGGATTCTTAACTTGTCTTAATCAAATTTCTATTAGAAAACAGCAAGATTGACTTGCTATTTTTCTAGTCTTTGTGTAGAAAGAGAGGAAAACCTTATGTTTCTCTCAATTTCAGAGTACTAGGAAGTATAAAAAATACTAAAAACACATAAAAACAGCGATTTATTTGCATTTACAGTGAAAACAGCTTGCTTTTTTTCTGCATTTAATTAAGCATTTAATATAATAATTGCATTGGGTTGCATGCCCTACAGAAAATACAGACAATTTGCACATTTAATTAGTGTTTACAGCATTAGAAACAATCATAACAGCTTGCTGGATTTCTGTTTCGTACTTTAATTAGAGTGTTTTCAGCATATCCTTGTGTTGGGATTCGTGCCCATAGTTTGGTATAACTATCTGCATCTTTTTTGGAGAATTATTTCAGCATTTAGGGATAGATTCAGCTTGCTGTTTTTGATAGTTAGTTCTACATTTCTTTAGGATAGTGAGTATTTGTTTCAATTTTCAGTTTACTGAACAGTGTTTGACAGTTTGACTTACAGTTGACTCCTAGAATTATTTAGGGATAACCCCCTGAAGTTAGCGAGATCAACTTTGAAGTGAAAGGAAGTAAGCGAGGTGATAGTGGTTATTTTCTAATGTTATCACGAGTCCTTGAAGTTTTACAGGGTGGGAATTTCTGGGTAGCTCACCACCAAACACTTATGGATTACATTTAGGATAGGAAAGAGATACAAGGTGCAGACTTGTTTTACCGACCTTGCCTTTCCTATCATCATTGACGATCATCAACCTCAGCAGAGCCAAGCTGTCTTGTTCAAGCGAAATCCCATTGACAATCCATTTTTTTAACCTATTTCCAAAATATTAAACTAGTAGGAAATGTGATAAATAAAAGATGTTCATCTTTCTTTATTACTTACCCATACACATTTGGATTTGTAGTTTCATGAATTCATTTAAGCTATATTAACTTTTATATTCAATTATTGTTAAAGACTAAATAAACGATATTTAACTAATTTATGTTGTCACTACAGAAACCAACAGTAATATTTATGTATTCTTTTTATTAATCTGAGGTCACTTTACATTATTCTTGCAGATCCCACAAAATTTGGGAAAGTGGAGGTGCTTTGCAATGAGTCAGGATCGAGTTTGTTACAACTATTCACAGGGGGTGATAATTCAGCTGATGAAGATGAAGCTACACATAAGAGAACTTTAGAAGTACAACAACCAAAGGAAGAGATTGCCATGCCAAGTATGGAGTTCTGTTGTTATTTTGTTGCTTTGTAGAGACGAATGTATGTGATAATCAATATGGATAGCTTAATAATGTCAGTCACATATTTTCAGTTGGTCAGCAACTTACATTTTTTATGTTTATTTGTTCAAATAGATCCTATCCTTCAAATAGTATATGCACATTTGATAAACAGAAGTTTGGAACCCAGACACCACTCTCCCTTGTAGACTGCTTGAGCAGAAGTGATCAAGGACTTGATTTCATTTCAAGCAGAAAAACAAAAATCTAAGCATAGCTTCTAATACATTGAGGTTTACTATAAAAAATGACTTTGAACGGTGAAGTCTCTATTTGCCATTCATTTTGGAAACTTTGAAATTTTCTTTATAGAGTCCGTGTGACAAAGAGCTTCGTAGAAGTTCTTGCAGAATAAGAATCATTCTCTAGCTTGCATGCTCCTTCTTTTTCTTCAAAGTAAGTCAATAGGATGCTTTGTATTTGTTATGCCCAAGAGTTTTCTCTTGCTTTGTGGGTGGGGTTATTCTTGTGGAAGAGAAAACTTGCATGTACCAAAAAGTTTGGCATAAAATCCACTTGGCAGTGGACTTGGGTATCACAATCTTCGGTTTTAGAACAAAGATTATTTTCATATTTTTATTAGCCTCATGGCTAGATGATTAGTTGGAAGGTTTGTTGATTATACCTCCACATTAAGATAAGCATGTGAAAAGAAATTGCCCATCCTCACACAACGAAAATATTTAAATGCTAAAAATAAAGTGTTTCCTTAGAATCAAATATAGTTGTATTTCATATTAGTAGAGAAATATCTTTGAGGTAATGGAAATAGAGGAATATGGCATAAACTACTTCCATAATTACATTGTGGTGGGATGAAAGAAATTTGAACTGCAGCACCTACCCATGTAGATTGATGGTTTGAATGTGAAATAAATACTTACAAGCAAGAGAAAGGGTTATGTGAATTTTGAGAAGTGTAACTCAGAAGGTCTTCTTTCATGTGGTGGCGTCCTAGCATGGTGGGGGACAATGAAACTAGCCAAGTTAATGGGTTAAATCTCCTTCCTAAAGTTTTACTTAGGAAAAAGTACATTAGATGTTTTATATTCTTTTGTTGACTTTATGAGCACCTTTTCTAAGGTTAAAGCTATGTTACCAGATCCGTCGATCCTGGGGGATGGATCCACGGATCTCCGTATCAGATCCGGATCCGCCCAGGGACCGGTTCATAAACGTTTCCTCCACTTTCAAATGTATCCCGATAATCATTTGCGAATCCTGAAATTTTGGGTTCTTTAAAATACGTAAAAAAAAGGTTTTCCTTGTCATCTCGATTTCACTCCGAATTCCGCTCCATGTGCCCGCGGGTGAAGTTTAGATGACCGTAACTAGATCTGGTGGGTCGCTTGTACCTATCATCGTCGGGCACCTTGGATGGGGTTGTTCGAGCACCGGTGGAGTGTTTGGGGAACAGGGAGCCGAAACAGAAATCGGGGCCCGACCATTCATTGGGAACAAGAATCAGTGACAGAAAAAAGATATTAGTGTTCAGGAGATGGACCTATACGTAAAGTTATATATAAGAACATTATATGTTAATGTTAACATGTATATTAATATTAATATGTAAAGGACCTATATTAATAACCTTAGTATTTAATTTATAATATATTAAATTAATCAATAATATTAACCATGCTATATATATAAAATCTTATAAACTTATACCTTCAAGATATTTTTTATATTTATATTATCATTTATAATTTACATATTGAAGTATAAATTAAAATTTACAAATTTATATATTTACAAAATTTAATGTATTCATTTATTTTATATAAATATCATATAAATTAATTTATAATATATTTAAAAGATTAAAAATATGGTTATTAAAGGGTATATATATGTTAATTAGATCTTATAAACTTATACTTTAAGTTAAGTTTTATATTTATATTATAATTTATATACTAAAGTATAAATTAAAATTTATAAATTATATTTACAAAATCCAATTTATTAATTTATTTTATATAAATATCATACATTTAAAATGTATATACATAAGTTACATATTTAAAATTTAATATTTTTAAATTTTTATTTATTTAAATTTTCTTTTACAAATTATAAAAATTTCGATTTGCTAAGAGCTCATCTTCCTCTAAAATAAGGAAACAGGTTAATGGCCCAAGATCTAGAGGCGTCTTGCAGGAGTGGAAGTCTACCTGTAACCTTAGGCCAATAGCTATGAATATTAGGAGTGGAAGACATTAGGCCAATAGCTATGAATATTGTAACCTTTTCCTTGCTTTGGAATTTGGAATATATATATATATATATATATATATATATATATATAGATATATATATATAGTTTGTACTTGCCGTTTCCCCGTCGTATTCGGATCCATATCCGAATCCTAGTAACTTAGGGTTAAAGAGAAAAATAATTTAAGTGATTGGTCTTTTAATCTTGACCATTGATCATCTTAAGTGAGTGGAGGGTTAATCCTAGCCCTTGATCTCATTGAGATGTTAGGGTTTCTCTTGCTCATGGAGATAATAGAAGTTGACTTGGTGGCTGGGCACATTATGCACTTGAGAGCGGGTGAGTTTCAACTAGAGGGAGAGATTCACTTGAGGGTTTGCTGGAGGAAAATTGCAGAGAAGACAGAGGAGACATCTAACAAGGAAATCGACTTGCATTCTCACACATTTGTAGAGGTCGAGCTTCAGATCTGAGAGGAAACCGTACATGGTGACGCAGAGGGTCGTACGCACTATGCAGAGGCTCACGACTGGGTTCTTCTTAAGTTGTTTTGGTTCATTGGATCGGGAGAGGGCCATATGAGTGTTTGAGGAGGAAATCGCTGGGGTTTCTCTTAGCTATCGATTTTTCTTGTAAGAGATCTCTATATTTTCTCCTGCATGATAAAATCCACAAATTGAAGAACTGGTTTTCCCAAGGCCACTCACACATTATTGCACAATTTAATGCCAAACAAGTACTGGACACTCCCCCACAGAAGATTCACACTAATTTGTCGTTGGTACTCTCTAAATACCCAATGTGCATCCTTATAGGCACCCTTTTACATAGAAGAATGAGATAGGAAAGATCATTCATGAATTGTTACAAGTTGGAATCATACGTCCCAGTGCCAACCCTTATTTATCACTGCACCGGTGGTCATGGTATTAAAGAAGGAAGGCACTTGGTGCATGTGTCTTGATTTATGAGCTCCCAATAAGTTTACCATCAAGGAAAAATCGACCATCCTAGTTATTTATGATCTCTTCGATGAACTTCATGGAGCCAACTTTATCACTAAACTTGACCTTCATTTCGGATACCACCAAATACGGATGGAAGAAGCAAACATCCCTAAGACAACTTTTGGTGCACATGAAGGTCATTATGAGTTTTTAGTGACGCCCTTTGGCCTTTGCAATGCTCCATTGGGTTTTTCTAGGGGTTATTTTACCCAAAAATACTTGTGTACTTCATGTGATGTGATTGTTGTTGTCTTCAGCATTGTTCCTAGTATTTATTTCTGCTGTGCAATTTTATTTTTGTAAAGAAACCTAGCTGTAAAGAATTTTTTATGTGCTAAGTAAATTTCTAACTGATAAATTGTTGAAGATTTTTGGTTCATCTTGCTGGGTTTTAGTGGATTCACAATTAATGCATTGTCCCACAAAATCTTTCATTGAAAAGGGAAATGCAAACACTAATATTGAATAGGAGTAGTACATTGTAATAACTATTCCAATTACTACTAACTTCATAGGTTATTGTATAGATGGGATGAAAAAACATTGATGGATGGAAAATTAAAATGAGGAACTGCATTTGCACAAATTTCTCTTTTTTCATCAGATTTTACTATTTTTAACAGTCCTGTTTTCTAGGAGCTGGAGTTTCGAGGCTTGTAAGGCAGAGTTAGCTACATATTCTTGGTCTTTGAGAGCTCATGATTTTGATGAGCTTTGTTTCCGCAATATGCACACTGTTTCATGAAATTGGTATTTTTAGGAGTTAGGGTTTCAGGGCTTGTATGTCGAATTAGAGTAAATATTTGGCTTCCATGCATGAAGGCAAATCTAATGGGACTATTTCCAGTGACATGCGAGCAATTGCTATTTTTAGCAGTGTCTGTTTTTAGACGTACTATTTTTAGTAAGGGTTAGCATAATAGTTGTTTTCATATTCTATTACTCCTATTTTTTAGGAGCCAAAATTGCTATTTTTTGGCATGTCTATTTTTAGCGGGCCTATATTTGACAGGTACAGAGGTCGTGTCATGGTTCTAGTATGCAGTGTTGGGTTTGTTGTTGAAGTTACCGTTTGGATGGAGGATGTGTGGTATGGTTTTAGCATGATCATCTGCGGATGGCAGTGGTATTAGGATTGCACACGTGGAAACTAAATATGGGCACATTAGAGCACTTATGAGGCAGGCTCTACTCATGATGAGGTTGTTATGCCATCATCCGAGATAGGGCAACTTGCTTTTCTAGGTTATTCTTCTTTTCTTCGGAGGTGTTGAGTTCATTGGAGTGGTGCATGCAAGTAGATTGGTATTTCAAAAAATCATATTTTTGGAAAACATGCATAAGAGGGTTGCATGGTTTTTGTTTAAAGTTGAAATTAAGGATAATTATGCATTCATTATTAATCACCTAAGGAAGCAACTAGGGTGCACATATGGCCTATTCTTGAAGGAAACATGGATATAATCCTGTATATACCATAACAAAGAATAGTTTGCGTTCCTCAATAACTGCAACAGTAATATAGGACCAATTTACAGCTCCACGGATATTGCCATGGAGTTAGATTTCTTGTATTGGACATCTTAGGTCAAAAATTTGCCCCGAAGAATAGAATTCCTTGAAACCAAAAACAACAAGCTCCAGCTCCACTCTAAGGTATTTTATCTCAAATGACTGGTTTTTGAAATAAAACACCAGGACAACATACACTTACAAAACCCGCTTACGGTCTCCCCCACTCTCCAATCCAAAATCTCAAACCTCAAAACTTTGCAAGAAGAGATGAGATCATAGTAGGCTTCGCTTAAACAAGAAACATAAACGTAGTAGCAGACCCTTCACTGTTCGGTTCAAGTGGACTAGAATCCCTCCCACTCATTGAGGTTGAGGAGGTGATACAAGCCAAGTTGAATGAAGAATGCCTCCTGTTACCCCCTCACTCCCTGGGGTAACTAGAGGATAATTTTTTTTCTCTATGATCCACATTCCAGACAACAGATCCACTGACGTGATTCCGTATTCTCCAGACAGTTGCTCACAGATGCTTTCCATTACATGCTCAGTTTAGCTCACTCAAATGACATGGTGCATTACACATCGAGGTATATTGTTTTGACACTTCATATCGAGTGATAATGTCAATACTCGAGGCATGAAAATGGTGATCATGGGTTGAATTGGATAATGAATCATGATGCTTAGAATTTATACTTTTTTCCTTGTATCACCATGGTGGTCATTATCATCTTCTTGTCAAGTGTTGTCACTCTTGGGCAAAGTTGTACTATCAGGGGGCCTTAATGGGGGTTGTTAGAAATTTAAGGGCAAACTAGAAACATAAACATCCTTTAAATTTTATTTACTACTGTAGTTTTGGATCAGCAATATATTCACAAATTCTGATGTAAACCAATAACAGAAATAATACAATGGATCTGAACATTACCTTAGCAAAAACAAAGAACAGATCTGAACATTACCTTAGCAAAAAAAAAGAACAGATCTGAACATTACCTTAGTAAAAACAAAGAACAGATTAACCTGATGAGCTTGCTGTTGTCCTCTTTTCTGTATGCTCAGAAAAAGCTTTAAGGATCATTGATCAAACCCTCAGGGGTAGATCTCATCATGATCTTGTGAGCATATTTGCCAAGAAGAATCTTTAGGAAAAAACAGAAAACTGACCAGCATACCAATCATCAAGTAAGGGGCTGAAATAAGGACACCACAGTCCAAACTAAAGGCTGAAAAAGGGATGCCACTAACAGCCTTAACAATTCTGTCCAAGAATGTGAAACTACTACAACAAAAAGACTGAAATAAAATAGCAGTTAAGTGGCTGCCACATCCAACCCAGATTAGGGTACTTAAGCTGTAAGGTAGGGCAGCCTACAGGTGGCACCTGCAAAGCGAAAAGGACAGCATACACAGTTGGCAGCAACAACATACACAGTTGGCACTAGCAGCAAGGAGGGCGGCACCAGAAAGAAGAGAAGGGCGGCAGCAACAGATGAGGAAACCCTCGGTGGCTACCCCAAGCAACAATACTGAACAAGAGGAGGGCCGCACCACTTCTAAAAACCAGAACAAGGGAGCCACATGCCTTATACCAAAATACCAGCAAGAGAGAGGATCCAAGGAGAGGGCGGCACCTTATACCAGCTAGAGAAAGAAACCAAGGAGAGGGCCGCAACCTATTCCAGCAAGAACTGTCCAAGGAGGCCGCACACTAAAACCAGCAATAACAATCCAAGGAGGCCGCACCCTAAACCAGCAAGAACAAAGGAGGCCGCAGCAAATTTCAGACCAAGAGATTTGAAGGAAGAGGAATGAATAATGAGTGAGAGAGTGAGGGGAGAGGTCTCTTATTTATAGTTTAGGTGGGTAGGTTAGGGTTTACAAATTAGCCTTAATTTTAGGGTTAAATTAAAACCCAACAAATTAGATAATTAATATTTTAATCATAAAATATTAATTAGAAAGTCAACAAGTAAAGGTGGCTAGCAAAGACCCAAATCACATAAACAAAAGGGAGGACGTGGCTCAAACAAAAATAAAGGGGGGCTTCTTCTTTAATGGCATAATGTCCACAAAGGTCTCTGATATAACTTATAAGCTTTTATCATCCTAGCATAAGAGGAAGGTCAATGATGTGATCATGTCCTTCTTCTTAGCTTCTCCTAGGTCTCATGGACCATCCCGAGGGATAAGAAGATCACGCATCATTTCGGCTTGGTACTTAACCAAGAACTGCCTGGTCCTAGACCAGGATACCCCAGAATGTGTCTGGGGGCCCTAGATCACCACTAGGGTCTTATCCACCAAGGTACACAACCAATGATCAATCCAAGCACCGAGCAAGGATTCCCTGGACCACATCCAGGGGCCCTAGAACACATCTAGGGACTTATATCATCCAACTGCTTGGTCCTTGACCAATAACCCCAACAATACACTTGGGGTCCTCACTAGGGTCTTTTTCCATGGCTCTAACTGCTTGGTCCCAAACCAAGAACCCCGGGAGTGTATTGGGGGCCCTAGATCTTAGCTAGGGTCTTTGCCATCCTCCAGGAGAATGGCTCTTGCAGCTGCTTAATTTTAACAAATGTGTCCATATCTCTTACCATGAATAACATATTCCATCTATGCCCTATCCGTTTTGTGTTCTTTTGGGTTGGTTGTTACATGTATCCCAAAAAGGTCTATGCTTCATAATCCCATGAAAAGAAGGGGCTTGAAAGCTTGAGGTTGATGTATCTTTATAAATAAATGATATAGAAAGAGCAAAAGCCCTAATTCAAAATGTGGGGCAAAGAAACAAATAAGAAAAGCAAAGTATTAAAAACCAAGAAAGAATGAAGCATGAGCTCTACTCCCTCACTAATAGGCCATCATCCCAAGTCCAATGCAATGAATGCGTATCTTATGAAAGGACTTAGCAAATCAAATGTCAAAAGCCAAAACATGTTAAGCTGTAAAGAAAACGACAACCAGGGGTTTGGAAAGACACAATGCTGAGGAAAGGGTACTACATTTGCTTAAGTGCTCCCTCCATAAAGACGCTCTTGAAGACGACTATTATACATGGCCTTGCATGTCAATGACATCCACCCCATGAAGTAAGCCCCAATCCATACCACTACTGTTGCACATACTCTCTGATGGGTTCCTTGAGACATACCTCTTGGTCTGGGTACTGGCACACCTAATAGGGGGCAATAATGAACACCTAATAGGGGGCAATAATGAACACCTAATAGGGGGTAATAATGATCCTCCCATACCTAGACTTGGCAAATTGTATAACTTTGTAAGCCAGTGTGAAGTTTGAAGAGGATATTCTTTGAGATCTATCTAAGCGATTTTGTATTAACACGACTCACTTTATATGTTGTGTTTGGATTGTGTACCTTGCGTCGAGTCTTCATGATTTGTATCACATGAGCCCCTCATAGGATGATGGTTGCACATAGCCACATGCTTGGTTGACACTTAGATACTTTGGAGGATGTTGAGGGGATGCTAGCACCCTTTCATGGAGGCCGTCCCCACCAATTGACAGAGGTTGTTCCACACTTCCAGGAGGACGTTGATCCTTTTGAGGACATGGCTCCATTCATGAAACATCCTAACACACATGGGTTTAACCTTGAGCTCATTGTTGATGGGACGTTGCATGCATGATGATGATGGTTTGATGGGACGTTCCACCTTCTATTGAGGACGTTGCACTTGGAGAGATGATGTGACACCTTTCCATGGATGATAACACCCTTTGATGATGGGACGTTGCACCTTTTGACGATGGGACACCTTGATGTGACATTTTGGGCTTCTTGATGATGATATGGCAACTTTTGATGAGAAATCACACCTTTTGGAGACATGAGGCACCATTGGAGATGAAACATTGCACTCTTTCATGGCAATGTTTCACTTTTGAATCTCCTACCACTTTTTGAGAGAGCCGTCCCCTTTTGAGGCCACACTTGTGAGCTCTTGAGCACTTTTATGTGGGAAGATTTCATGTTTGAACTAGTTTACTTCATCTTGGAGTCATCGTTCGGGGTCTTAGAGACCTATCCACCCTTGTATCATGGATTTTTTTTTTGTATTCTTGCCTTATTTCTAGGGTTTTTGAGAGATAAAGGCATTATTTTATGTTTTTAGGGCTTGTATTGTGTGAGAAGGGTGCTAGATCTCTCATATAAATAAGAGAAGCACTTCTCACTTTGAATCATTGCTACTTGTGGAGATACATCACTACTTGTCTACTTCTACTATTCTTTCTTATGAAGAGTGCTATGGATGGTGAACTAGGGTGACTTTTTGGGAGCTATGCTTGTGGATTTTCTACTACTACTTGGATGATCATGGAAATTAGGGTTTTGATGGGTGAAAGATGTTTTAAGTAAGTGGTCTCTTTTCATCTTATGGTTATTGTTATCACATATAGTTGTCAAGAGCAGCAGGTTGTCCAAGTTTGCGGCCAACACAAGGCCGCCAAAGCGTCGAATTTGCCGAAGCTGCCGAAGTGGTCGAAGGCCCGAAGACCCGAAGGCTCGAAATAGATCCGAGCCATTGATCAGCAAGAGCCACGCGTCATCAGATCTCTCACTCTCAGAGTTTTACTTCGGGAGTTTTAAAATGAGAAACATTGCAAAGTCCTGAAGAGCCGAAGCTCGAAGTCTCGAAGCACCTTGAAGAAAAGCCCCAGGTCATAGCGAGGTCACATAGGAGGTGGGCACAAGAAGAAAGGTAAGCACCCAGTGCATGATTGGTGACTCATGTTTTCAAGGAAGCAATCGTGGCCGTCGGATGCATAGCAGATCCGACCGTCGATCTGAGAGGAGTGATTTCGTCATTCGGGCATCAGGAAATCTCCCAAAGCGCGAAATATCGAAGCGTCATATGGGATAAGTGCTAGGTCACGGCCCGAGATCACAAGCATGAAGGACTGATGAAGAAGGAGCTTGCGCCTGAAGCTCAAATTTCCGAAAATGCTCGTATTGGTCACAAAAGAAGACTTGCAGGGCCTCGAGGCGTCAAAATTGACTCGCAGAAGTCGTTGGTGTTGAGTTTTCATAAGCATTAGGTTAAGCATGAAGTTCATTCTATTTTATCAATTTACCATAACCATAAATGCTGCAGCAATCAAGATCACATGAAGAAGCACCATGCACAAGAACACAAGATATATCTTGGGAAACCCTTCTCAGACAAGGGATAAAAACCCAACCAAATCCTTTGCTATAATCTTCAAGAGAAAGACCTTTACCACCAAGAATATCCTAGCACACAAGAGGGTGCACAAAACCCTAGAAACTCTAGCGCCCAAGAGAGGTGCGCAACTTTGACCAATAAGTGTACTTGCTGAAATTTCCAAAATTCACAAGTGTGTGTGTGTCTACAATGAAAGATTTCCTCTTACTTATATTAGACTTGTCCTATCAACTAAAGTGTCTATTGGCACAATAGGGCCGACCTCACTTAGATATATTATTTATTTATTATTATAATAATTAATATTAATATTACTATTACTATTAATTATCTTTTACAGTTTATCTTTAGACACAATAAGGTAGGGCTGACTTGTACCCTTTACACAATAACTAGGGTTACAGGTAGGTCCGACTCTTGAACAACATATAGCAAAGGATCTGATACACCCACTAGTGCTCATCCACTAGGGGTACATCCATAGGGATGTCATGGACCTGATTCACTGCATCACACAGATGAGCCAGGTCTTCACACGTGCACCTGTGCTCGTCCATAGGCACGTCTGCTCTACAGATCTACTTTCCCACTGCCACCAATAGGAGGATCATATGGAGTCTTCTAATCAACTCTGCTGCTGCTCAGAGGAGGCCATCACATCATTTGTTGCTGGAGGAGGCCATCACATCATCTTCATTTCTGTTCTCATGATGATGTGCCCAACGCTTTTGGGATTTCCCACGTTCACCTTGTGCTTAGCCACATGCACGTCCTAACTCAACAGATCACTTTTACATCGGATAATCATCTGGAGTTCTTCTCTCTCACGTCATGGAGGAGGCCATCGACTTTGTCTCAGGCAAGAACCATAAATCCTTTGTAGGGGCTTTCTCTCAGGTTTGTAAGCTGAGAGAAAGACTTCGCAAGCTGCTATGTTCCACATCTCACAGGTTTGTAAGCTGGAGGATGTCTCCCATAGCTGCTTTCATCAACACTCCCTCTTAGCTAGCGAGGCATTCTTCATCAAGCCAAGTCTCATATCGATGTACTCTGAGTTTTGTTTTTGGCCAATGGTCATCCATACTCCCTCTTAACTTGGAAGGAGTTCTTCACCGAGTAAATGTTTGGTGTAAAAGTTTGCAGTCTGCTCAGGTGTAGAAAGGTACTGCAAGTATACAATTTTCTTTTGCATCATATCTCTGACATAAGAAAATTTTATCTCTCTGTGTGGCAATCCATTAGGAAGCTCTGGGTTCTTTAAGGAGCTTTATATATGACTCTCTGTCATCAACATAGGAACCATCTCATGGTCAAGTAGATTTGTCAGAAGTATGTGAAGCCACATTGCTTCGCACACTTACTGCTATATATATATACTATGTCTCTCGTGCACTTAAGGCTACAGAGTTATGTTTCCTACTGTATTAGGAAACCCTGGAAGACTTCAAGGTAGAACATCAACAGGATGTGCTCTTCCAGTCCACTGTACTTTTTGCTCAATCTGAATTGGCATGAATCAAGTCTGGTGTTAACTGGATACATCAGTGATCCAATCAACTGTGGATTAGTCTCGTCTGAATCATCATCAATCTTCTTCTTTAAATCCATCACGATGGATTTGCATTCTGTCATACTTCTTGTCCCAAGAAGTAGTGTATCATACTCAAATCCTTTGTGAAAATCAGAAGTCAATGCTTGCTTGTTTTCAACAACTAGGCTTTCTGAGTAAGTTATTAGGATCAGGTTCTCGTCACCAACACTGTATAGGTTTGGATCAACAACACTCTTGCTGAAATCCAAACTCATCAAGAATCTATCTATCTGATATAGTTTCCAACTCATGAATGGTGGTACGGATGGAAGTGAATCGGTTCACTGGGTCAAGTGTCTCATCATTGACAACTCCCTCTGTTTATGAGAAACCTCTGGCTATAGATCTTGTTTTTGAATTTCTCGACACTTCCATCAGCTGGATGCTTGATCTTATAGATCCACTTGGGAGTTACCACAAACTTCCCTTTCTGGTTCCTGAATAATATCTTATGCATCATTCTTTAATATGTACTGGTATTCTTCTGTTATGACATCTTGTCATATTGGTTCTCTTGTTGCTTTTCTAAGACAAGGAGTCTCAACATCAATGAAGTGGCTCATGACTGAAGGATAGCTCGAGAAATTTCTTTTTGCTTTCTCAGAATGTGCCTTGAGAGGCTTGTATGTTTCTCTGCCTTTTGCAGAGTGAGTTTAGGTAGGCCTTTTATTCCCTACTGCAATATCTTTGAATATATCAACTGGAGCAACTGGATCAACTGGAATAATGTCTTTCTCCCTCTGAACCGCTGAAGGGGGAGAAGGTATAGTCTTATTGTCAATCTCCATTTGAGATTCTATGGATCTTTGGAGGACTATCTCTTCTTCAAGGACAACATTTCTACTTGTCTCAATCTGTCTCTGACTAGGGATGTCGATCTGGAATGTCTTTGAAGATTCATTGTATCATTTCTTTCTAAAGGATCTAGCTTGGACTTCTTCTCTTTGGATGAAAAATACACTGGGCACCCAAACAACTTGAAGTGCTTAATTTCAGGCTTCACTCTGGTAAAGGCTTCTATTCTGTTGAAGACTCTTGTTCTGAACATATACCACGTCATGCATGCTTCTGCCCATGAAATCATAGAAAGATTCTGATCATGCATTATTGCATTGATTGTCTCAAGGATCGTTCTATTCTTCCTCTTTCTCAAACAGTTTTGACTCCCTCTGAGTCAATGTGACTCCCTCTGAAGGATAAGCATCTTCCTTTGTTCTTCACATGTCTGGAACAAGAAAGCAAGAGGAACCAAAACAAGAATATCTCCTAAAGGAGAATAATGAGTATATCTCTAGAATCAAAACAATTTAAGGATTGTTATCACAACTACAACACTTATTTGTAATATAGCAATCTTTAGAAATATAAGTTAGAGGAATGACAATTACAACAATCAAACCTGGAGTCTTCACTTCCAGTGTGTTTCTTTTCTTCCAAGTCTCCTTCACTCAGGATGACAAGTACTTTCTTCAACCTGTCTTTTGTACTAGGACAATATTCTATCTTGACAGAAGGTTAGGTTAGAGAACAAACTCTATGATCTCAACTTTAATCCATCTAATATCTTGACTTTAATTTTGACCAAAGGTTAGTATGATGGTCATAACATGCAACCTAGATCAAAATAATGTCATAACAAATAGATGCATATTAGAATAATCAAACCAGGGTTTATTCCTTTGAATGTGTTGGATCTTGAGATCCTTTTGGATCTATGGCAAGAGATCCCTTCTCCTGCAAATACCCTTTAAGGCTTAACAATTTAAACATATGTGAGTACATACCTCTGATAGCATTTGCAGGTAGTGGCACCATCTGGTAGCAGCGGTAATAACTCTTAAAAGACTTCAAGGGTGACTGCAACTGGTACAACAACTGATACTTCAACTGATACTGCAACGGATTCTGAAACTGCAACTGCAACTTAGGGTTTTATGAGGAAACCCTAATTTTTCAAACTTCAAATTTTGAAATTCTGATCCAGGGGATAGATGCGTTGAGGTGAGGCGAGTAAGCTGGTGCAGTCGAATTTCTGAAAATCCAAATTTTACCCCCTCAAACTTGACCAGCGGATTTCTGGACTGGTGCTTTTGGTTTTCTGGTACTTCTGGTTTTCTAGTACTTCTGGTACTCTGGTACTTCTGATTTTCTGGTACTTCTGATTTTCTGGTACTTCTGGTACTTTGTGAAAACTAGTGTTTCACTTTTCGAGATATCTACCCACTGAAAAGGTGTGCTGAAGGTTTCAAAGAGTTCCTTGGGTTAGGGTGCACTTTTCTAGATGGTTTTGAGGCTGAAAATCTTCTTCAATAAAAACCCCTAATTTTCATGTACGACAATAGTGACGTTTTTCCTTTTTCTTGTGAAGAATGCTTGTGCAATGGGTTCTTTCAAGACCTATGCTCTGATACCATGTTGAGTTTTCATAAGCATTAGGTTAAGCATGAAGTTCATTCCATTTTATCAATTTGCCATAACCATAAATGCTGCAACAATCAAGATCACATGAAGAAGCACCATGCACAAGAACACGAGATATATCCTAGGAAACCCTTCTCAGACAAGGGAGAAAAACCCAGCCAAATCCTTTGCTATAGTCTTCAAGAGAAAGACCTTTACCACCAAGAATATCCTAGCACATAAGAGGGTGCACAAAACCCTAGAAACTCTAGTGCCCAAGAGAGGTGCACAACTTTGACCAAGAAGTGTACTTGCTGAAATTTCCAAAACTCGAAAGTGTGTGTGTGTCTACAATGAAAGATTTTCTCTTACTTATATTAGACTTGTCCTATCAACTAAAGTGTCTATTGGCACAATAGGGCCGACCTCACTTAGATATATTATTTATTTATTATTATAATAATTAATATTAATATTAATTTTAATTATCTTTTACAGTTTATCTTTAGACACAATAAGGTAGGGTCGACTTGTACCCTTTACACAATAACTAGGGTTACAGGTAGGTCTGACTCTTGAACAACATATAACAAAGGATTTGATACACCCACTAGTGCTCATCCACTAGGGGCACATCCATAGGGATGTCATGGACCTGATTCACTTCATCACACAGATGAACCAGGTCTTCACACGTGCACCTGTGCTCGTCCACAGGCACGTCTGCTCTACAGATCTGCTTTCCCACTGCCACCAATAGGAGGATCATCTGGAGTCTTCTCATCAACTCTGCTGTTGCTCAGAGGAGGCCATCACATCATCTTCATTTCTGTTCTCACGATGATGTGCTCGTCCACATGCACGTCCTAACTCAACAGATCGCTTTTACATCGGATAATCATCTGGAGTTCTTCTCTCTCATGTCATGGAGGAGGCCATCTTTACATTCCTGACTCTGTCTCAGGTAGGAACCACAAACCCTTCATAGGGGCTTTCTCTCTGGTTTGTAAGCTGAGAGAAAGACTTCACAAGCTGCTATGTTCTACATCTCACAGGTTTGTAAGCTGGAGGATGTCTTCCATAGCTGCTTTCATCAACAGTTGGCACCGTCTAAGAACATTCATGGGTGTTAGGCCTCATCCTGATCCCGATGAAGGCAGTTACTGAGAATGACAACGGTGGTTGAGACCTCGTCTCAACACATAAATGGAAAGCCATAAAGGATTGGCAGATTAGAGCTCGTGTCTGACAACAGAAGATTGTCTTCACAGTCTAACAGAGTAGACGTCGACTGAAAACTTTGAATGCAGCAATCCGGTCACACTCTTGATGGTTGCAGCAGTTCTGCTTATATATAGGCAATTTTGATGTTTTGTAAAAGGTCGAATGGTTGAGCTAGGTTCCCTGCTATTGTAACACTGGTTCTCTGGTTATGTATTTGTTTTTGAGACATCTTGGTTAATCTAAGTTAGCTTTCTTGTTCCATCTTATTTGCCTCTGATACCGAGAGAGTTCATGATTGATTGATTCACATGGATTGTTATGACTGTATTATGATGAATGCTATATTATAGCGCTGTTATAATTTCTTTCAGTTTCTTTGAGATTTGAATTCAAGAGGATCTTGTGTTTACGTTTTTCCTCCTTAGTCTGTTGGAAGACCTGATGTCCACAACATACCTCTACACTCTCCTCACCAAAGTCTTCCCTCTATTCACCCTTACTCCAACTTACTGACTGAAGTTGATTCCATACCTCAATTGCTTATGCATGCTAGTCCAGATTTCTGAGTTAGAACGTTATTATCATTGAGTCTTCTCCATTTGACCACCTAAAACTCATTTACATTTACTTTATAAACTGATGGGTACTGGGCTTATTCTCATTACAGTCTGAGGGTGATTCCTAGTGCTAACAGTTATGTTTGTTAATGTATTTAAAGATGATGTTGTTTCTCTAGTATTGGCTCTTCATTCTCTTGGATCATTCTTGAACATACCCTTGTCAAAGTTCTTGGAAGGTATCTAGTGGAGAACCTTCCCTTGATTCATCCCTTAACATTTTATGAGGTTTTCCTAGGGTTAGTAGTGGACAACCTGTAGGTTTTACCCTAAACTAATCCACTTCATTCTCCCCAAGAAGGATCTTTATTTGAGCCCATATGCCCAAGATAGTAGGAACTAATCTTCTTCTTCCAAATAGTCAATCATTATTGCTTAGTTTTACTGTTTAAGGGTTGAATTAGGGTTTTATTTGCTGCAAATTTTTATTTCCAGCCATAAAAATCAAGACGTCTAGGGTTGTTGGGATGTTTACTACTGTTTAGTTTTCCGATTTGGTTGGTAATCAAAACCCTAATTTAGCCTAGTGATTGGCCCTCTTATTTACTGGATCATTGCATGTTGAAGGGCTATTATTTCTACTGCTTTTAATCATTTATTTTACTGCTGAAATAATTAATTTTACTGCTGAAAATCATCTATCTTACTTCTGTAATAACTTTATTACTGCTAAAAATCACTTATTTCACAGCTGAAATAATCTCTATACTGCTAGGAATCATTTATTTTATTGCTGTAATAATTTCTTTACTGCTGTAGTAATGTACTTTACTGCTGTAATTTCATATATTTCTTGCAAGTTTTACTATAGCCTCAGACTTTTTGTTTATTTCTAGTGTTTGGGGACTGTTATCGCGCAGTTTGTATTTTAGGTCACAGGCTATAGGATAGAGGACAAACTGGCGTAACATGAACCTTCCCCACCCAATGTCACCTCGATGGGGAGGTTCTTTCTGTTTAGGGAGGTTAGCCCAGGGGAGACGTCCCCGGTAACCTGGGGTTTGAAGAGGCAAAGGATACAAGGTCAAGTGTTAAGATTTCCCTCCTCTCGCAGGTTACCACCAGTATCAGATAGTCCGGCTAATCAGCCAATAAAAGAAGTGTAGGCCCTGTTGAAAACACCTGCCTGGAACAAGATAATAACAACACAAGATATATATTTGCAGGCTATAACTCAAAGGGTTAGTACTTCTTTAATTATCTGATTTCATTTAATAAGCAATGCAATAGATACAAGATGAAAGTCAACGTTTTGCTAATTAGCCTAAGAAAGATCATCAATTCATCAATATCTATCCAAATGACCAAGCCAATAGTATATTCAATCAACAATTGGTTCAATAAATGCTTGACGCCATCATTCAATTGCTTATATTAATTAAAGCTTGCTACGTCAACTATGACGTTAGCCTAGGTTAGCAACGTTAGGGTTAGTTAGGGTTTCAGAAATTGAAGTTTTAAAAGATGGTTTTGCACACTAAAGGCTCAACGTTGGAGATCTCACCAGTGCCTTAGGGTATATGGAGTCAAAGTAAGGGCACAAGGTCTCGGGAGGATTAAAATTTAGAGACTGGAGGGTAGGGTTCTATGGTGCTGCAATGGCAGGGCCCTAGAATCAAAACCCTAGGGGAAGGAGGCTCACTCCGGTGTTGCTTAAGCAAGGCCTCGTGCTCCTTCCTCCTCTAAACAATCTTGGAAAAACGGCTAGGTCAAAGTATAAATTTAAGGGAGAAAGTGTTGCAAAGGCAAGGCCTTCAAACCCTAGAAGGTGAAACCCTAGGTGTAGTCAACTAGGCCTAGGACGTCTCCTCTTTTCAACCTAT
>ML782456.1:312781-325363 GCA_009831015.1 Picea engelmannii | reverse complement strand
CCATGGGCTCATTAGTCCTCGGGATCATAACAATGTCAATCATATTTCATCATTAATTTTATCAAATACATGCATAAGACCCCTAGCATATCCTCTAATAGCTCAAAGATATTACACTGATCTACTATACAAAGCTGAAGAAAAGACAAGGTAACCTATTGGGCTAGCACCCATAAGAAGAGGAAAGTTTCCAAAAGACATCATTCAAGCCATGTAATATGAGGTGGTCATGATCTAAGGATGTCCAGACACAGTGAAGACCAAGGGTAGGTATTATCCGTGGGTGCCTTTGTAGGAGGCGAGCTGTACCTGCCATGGATGCAGTTTTTTCCAAGCCCTTCATTTGCCTTTATTCTTTCTTTCTTTATTACTTTTTCTTTCTTTTTTGCTTCAAGGTTTGACTAGAGGACACTGCCTTGGCGTGGTGACCAGAGCTGACAGTGTTACCCACGAGTATTTTTGCAGAAATGATAAGGCTGGCTCGTGATGAGACCCCCTTTCCCTTGGCCATGCAACCAAGGGTCATTGCCCTGGCGTGGTAACCAGATAATGGCAATGTCATACTGCTGGATACCTATGAACGTAATGGGCCGGCTCGTGATGAGACCTCCCATCCTCTTGGCTAGGCCTTGTTTTTATTATTTTTCTTTGGGTCCCTTTGTTTCTTATCGAGAGGCCTTTTATTGCCTTCTTGGGGATCCTTGGGCGAGGCATCTCTAGGTTTTATTTCCTATGGCTTTTATCTTTTACCAGCTGCTTTTACCTCCTGGGCCTTTAGCCCCTTCTTCCCACAGGACAAAGTGTAACCCCTCAAATAGGTCCTCCTAATGCCCGGACTAGGGGAATGGGATGGATGTATGGGAGATTAGAGTAAAATGATAATATGGTGGGAGCGGACGATGGCTCTTCAGATCTCCCCTGGTGGCTAACCAAAACCTATGGGTACAAGCTTGCTAGGGCACCCCGTTAATCCCCCCAACAATTGTCAAGTGGGTTAGTGTAAGATCCAAGCAGTTGTTAGAAATGTAGGGAACCTGATGCATATATCTGAAAGTTATAACGATCAAACATGACACATACCATGATACCTTGACCAATTACCTCATGGAGCAAGAGTCTTCTCTGATGCAAGTCCAAGAGGATGGTGATGGATGCTGCTGCTGCTCACAGGACAAATCTGATGAAGAGGAAGAAGGATGGGCCCTCCAGGGCCATGCTTAGGTCAATCCTGCTCTCGGTACTCCATGTCTAGGACCTGTGGGCCTCGAGACATGATCTCCTAGTTATCCCTAGAAATGGGGGATAACAGGGACCCTACTAAACCTATACTAGACTTGGAGAACCTCTTTGTTTGGATTGAATCCTCAATACTTTAAATCTGGAAATTGTCTTGTTCCACCACCTTTCTATTACTTTGCCTATCCTGATCTTGGTGGTAGTTTGAGTAGTCACCCCAGGTGGCTCTAGACTTGATTGTATCTTGCCTAGGAATTCTTGGAGGCTACTGGGGAAGCCTCCCTTGTGTTGGATACAATTCGTTCTCTAAAGAGAGGGAATTTGTTGCTTAGGTGACAATGGTGACATTTTCCATGTTCCACTAGTCTTAGTGCCTTGTGAAGGCTTTGCACTTGGTGCTAGATTGTGTGGTAACACCTCTGTCGGACCTAGGAACTTAACCTTAGAGTACGTGGGCTCTCCAACCCCTTGTGACCCCGACGGATCCCCTACAAAGAGGCACCTCTTTTCGTCATGACACATTGGACCTGAAGGACATCAATATCTAGTGTATTTGGATGGACGCCAATTCCACACTTTTCCCCTATTTCCGGACACTAGGAGATGGCTTAGAGCCCTCCGGGCAAAGAGAGAATTGACTTCCTTCCCTCACAAGATCTTTCTTGACGTTGACCTCACCAAGGCCCAACAAGTGGAGCTCAATCTGTTTGTAGCAGAAGCTTTCAATCTGTTTGTTTCTTTCAGTGATCCTCTTTATTTTGTTGTTTTAAAAATGCATTGAATGCTCATGTAATTTGGAAATAACCTAATAACAATAGTAAAAACTTAACACGGTATCAAAGCTTGACTGAATAGAGCATCATCTTTCACTGGGTATCTAAAAACGTCACTGTTGTCGTATAAGGAAATTAGGGTTTTTTACTAAAAATGAATTTTTGACCAAAAACTATCTTGGGAAGTGCACCTTGCCCTAACGCATCTTTTGGCAGCTTGAGCGAACTTTTCCAGTGGCCAGATTCTCCGGAAAGTCAAACCCTAGTTTTGGCTGGTACCAGAAAACCAGGAAACCAGAACCAGTACCAGTACTAGAAGTACCAATCTAGAATTGTGCAGGTCAAATTTCAAGGGGTGAAACTTGGAATTTTCTGAAACAATTAGCTCCAGCAAACTCCCCTCAACCCGGTGCATCTAGTCCCTGGATTAGAATTAAAAAAATTGAAGTTTGAGAAATTAGGGTTTCCTCATAAAACCCTAAGTTGCAGTGGCAGTGCTAGTTCCTTCATGCCAGTTTCTTTGCACTAGTTGTAGTGAAAGTTTTTGTGAAGTGCTGGGATTGATTTTTATTGTCCTAGTGCGCCTTACCCTAGCAAATCTCCAGCTACCTTTAAATTACAAGTTGTAGCGCCTTTGAAGTTTTTAAAGGTTTGTTATTTTTTGCCGCTGTTGCCGGATGGTGCCACTACCTGTCAATACTGTCAGAGGTATGTACTTACATATGTTTAAACTTTATTATTAGTTTTAAAGGGTATTTGTAGGTGAAATGATCTTTTATCTAAATAACAATCATAGATCTAGAGGGATCTCAGATCCAACACGTTCAAAGGAATAATGCACCCCAGGTTTGATTATTTTCATATGCATCTATTTGTTATGACATTAAGAACATCTAGGTTGTATGTTGAAGTTATTACCATCATACTAATCATTGGTCAAAATTAAAGTCAAGGTATTAGATGGATTAAAATTGAGATTATAGAGTTTATTCCGTAAATCAGATTTATGTCAAGACAACATATTGTCTTAGCACAAAGGACAGGTTGAAGAAAGTACTTGTCATCTTGAGTGAAGGAGACTTTGAAGAAAATCAACACACTCATTCCTGAGGACAAGACTCCAGGTTCTAGGTTTGATTGATTAAATTGATAAGATTCAAATTTACACATATCAAGTTTGATAACTGCTAAACACTATAGTTGTAACTTGTGATAGCAATCTTTGAAAAGTTTTATCATTGAATACTTGGTAGCATGTGAGCATTATTGAGATAAATGCTTATTGTAATCACTTACCAGATATAACTAACATCTCCTCTAGGAGAAACTTCTTGTTTTGTTTCCAAGAGGAATGATTGATCACAACACTAGAAGAGTGTTTCTCTCATTTCTTATTATTGTATTTCTTTCTTTTGACCCTTGTTTTAGGCAGGTCACAAGTGATAGCTCTAAAGGAGCTATTGTGACGATTGTTCTTGTGATTGTTTTCTTATTATTATAAAGAGTATTATTCTTGTTTGTTGTTTCTCCCTTGTTGTTCTTCTTCTGGGCAGGTCATAGGTGATAACCCTGAGGGAGCTACAGTGACGGTTGCAGGAGGCAACATATTAGATGAGACACAGAGCAGACTATCCAAGTTGTATACATGACCGTATACATCCATGTACCAAAGAAGATGAAGAAGAAGCTACTTTTGAGATACAAAGTATCTCATATGGAGATTGATTGTAAGGAGCAGAAGGCTCCAAAGATGAACGGACATTATAATAGAACTCATAGTAGACTTGGTCAATGGATAATGAAGCCACCTTGACTGGAAGCAGAATTCGTTTGAAGTCTGACTCAACATTTCATATTAAGACTTGGTATTCAACACCAAGTATATCCTGTAGATACTATGAAGTCTTTGTAGACTCAGAAGAAATCAAGACTCAGAGTGAGCCTGATCTCAAAGAGGATTAGATGGGAAAAGCAGACATCTTCCAAGACTCGCAGACGAAAGCCATGAGTTGAGAAGATTAGATCGTAGCTTCAGAGACCTCTAGGAGACATGGAATCTTCTAGGAAGATTCCCTTGTTTCAGTGACAGAGAAGGAAGTCAGTCAGAAGGACTAGGATATGGATTTTTCCTTGAGACTAGAAGGGAAGTCAGTGATGACTTCCAAGATTGATCTCACAGATCAAGCATGTTGCAGATAACAACATAAAAATGTACAAAGCCTGATTTGTGTCCAGAGGATTCTCTCAGCAAGAGAGAGAAGACTATGACGAGACACTCGCTCCAATAATCGAAGAAATAGTTCCAGTATTCCTGAAGACAACCAGAACAACCATGATTCCGATACAGCATGAGATTTAGGGGGAGCAGTCCCTGTATTTGAGATTGAGTTACCTCCATGAAAGAAGAAAAGCTACCTTCAACATCAGTTATTGAGCCACTCTCAGACGAATTTGTTGCCATGATAGAATAAAGGAGCTACTCTTAGAGTCCAACAACTATAGAGCAGTTATTCCTTGCTTCAGAAATAACAGCTGCAGGTGCAGAGTCTCGATTCCAGAGAAACAATTGCAGAGAGAGTAGAGAACATACTCTCAGGAAGTGAGATAGATAGTGCTTTGCAGAAAGCACATAGAACCAACATATGATTATACAAATTGAGTTGCAGTTGAGCAAGTGTACCAGGTTGGTACAATGTAATTTGAAAATTTGGTTCGAAGTACGGGACAGGAAGACTCATGTCTGCAAGTTAAAGAAAGCTCTGTACAGGTTGAAACAAGCTTCAAGAGCTTGGTATGGCAAAATTGTCAGTTTCCTGACGAGCTTGGGCTTTGTTATCCCCTATCCTAGGGATAACTAAGGAGATCATGTCTGGAGGCCCACAGGTCCTAGACATGGAGTGCCGAGAGCCGGATGACTTGAGCATGGCCCCAGAGGGTCCATCTTTTTTCAGTGCAACCCATCTATCAACAACAACAACATCCATCCCACCAGCGTGATCCTGAAGTAGCAGCAAGTCTTGCTCCACGAGGTTATGAGTCCAGGTATCATGGTATGTGTCACTCCGATTATTGAAGCACTTAAGTATGTTACATTGAATTCTCCTTCATTTCATAATGTTTGCTTGGAAATTATGCTCTTTAACTTGTTCATACCTGGGAGGGTGACATGATGCCCTAGTAAGTTGATCTCCCTTTAGGATGAGTTGCCACTGGGTGGGTCTATGAAAGGTCATCGTCCATTCCCTCCATACTTACCACTTTCCATCGTTATTCCTCTCATCTTCCCCCCACCTTGGTTCAAGCATTGGGTTTGCCACACCAGGAAGGGTTGTACATTGCCTTGTGGGAAGAAGGGGCTAAAGGCCCAGAGGGTAAAAGTAGCTGGCAAGAGTTAAAAGACAAAATGAAACCTTTGAGATGCTTCGCCCAGGGATTCTCGAGAAAGCAGTAAAAAGCTTCTCAGTAAGAAAAAGGAACCCATAAGATAAATCAAAACTCAAGGTACTAGTTGGTGGATGGGAGGTCTCATCATGAGCCGACCTATTAGGACCATGGACATGTAGCGATATGACACTACCATCTATCTGGTCACCAAACTAGGGTAGTGGCTCTTGGTGGCATAGCCAAGGGAAAGGGGGTCTCATCACGAGCCAACCTTCTCATCTCCGTGAAATGCTTGTGGGTAACGCTGTCACCTCTGGTCACCAAGCCAGGATAGTGTCCCCCAACTCTTCCCTTGAAGCATGAAAGAAAAAGACCAAAAGCAATAAAGCTAAGAATAAAAGGCATTGAATGGGCTAGAAAACAATGGCATCCATGATAAGGTGCAACTCGCCCTCTACAAGGGCACCCACAGGTAAGATATACATTTCCCTGTTATCACTGCACCTTGTGCCCAAACACTTCCCCCATGCCACTTCACACACACTTACATGACCTATATTGGTTCTCACTAGGGAAATACTCAAACTTAAGGAGGATTGGCCCAATAGGACATCCTGAGACCTTCTCCAAACATGACTTGTTAAACTGCATAATGTCTTTGAGCATTTGTCTGGGTAAAGGGGGGTTTGATGCACATATTTGGGTAATTTGATTATTAGATGTGATTGACATTGCTATGATCCCTGTGACTTATGAACCCATGGAGGGCGTACTTGTTGTTACTGCAGGACCTTGCCCGGTGGACAGGTACATATGGGGGAATGATTAGCTCGGACATCCATGGGGCTGAAAGCCCATAGATGGACACTGTGACCCCAACCAGGGGCAGAAAAATACTAGAGACTTGCACCAGGAAGAAAGAAGGGCGTTGCACCAGGGACACCTCGACAGACCTAGACCCAGGGGGATCTTGCCTTTCCACCTGGATGTTGACCTTTGGGAGCCCATGACGTCACCTTTGTGACCCTAGACGTCATTCACAGTCAGGTTTGCATTTATGAGGGCAGTTGTGTGCTAGTTGGCACGCGTGGCAGCATTCAAGGCCTTTGGAGGCCAAACGTTCTGCATGTGTGGCCTAACGTTCTACTCTAGGGGCTCAACGTCACCCTAGAAGGGCATGATGTCACACTTGGAGATGATTTCAGGGGTTAATTACTTTCATTTATGTAAAAGCTGGATTTTTGATGTAATTTGGCAAGGTCGGCCTTTTTATGACCTAATTTTAATTAAAGGTCATTGATATTGTATAAATAGAGAGAAAATACTCTCAGTTTTTCAACAATCACTCATCACACAAGTAGTGTGGTCTGAAATTTGCGCCCTTTTTGGGAGTTATTGGCTGAAATTTTAGGCGCACTTTCTCTTGGAGGCTAAAGTTTGCAACTTGGATCATTTCTTGGTGAAGTTACTTGGCATTCTAGGGTTTTATGGCTTGATTATTCTTGGTGAAGTAAATCTGCAACTCTTCATTTTGTTTGAATGGTTTATGGTAAATTTGCTTATTCATATTAAAGATTATGAAATTGCTTGCTTGAAAAACCTTAGGAGTAAAGGACTTAATTTGCTACTTCTTTGCTCTTCATTTGCTAGACTTTGCTAAGAATATTTTTACTTAGGTGAACTTCTAGAGCCTTAAATATTAGCACTTTAGTGTCATTACCTAGTCAATTGTTGCTTCTAATATCTTTTAAATAGTCAAAGGAAGGAAGGTTTGCTAGAGCCTAAAATTATTTACACTCTAGCAAATTCATCCCTAGGGTTTGGATGTTTGAGACCTTGAAGAGCCAACACCTCTTCCATCCATCTCTTCTTCTTAGACAAGTACAATCATTGTGTCATTTCTTCCAAGAGAAAACTGTCACCTATAGACTCCATTACCCTATAAAGGCACTAATCTACCCACTATAGTGATTGATTGATCAAACAACTTTCAAACTATCTTCCTTGAAACATTACTAACCTCTACTAACTGTAAACTACACTAACTCCTTAGTTAACTTGCTGCTGTTGCAAATCTTTGCTACAACCATACTAACATACATTGATTGGATATATTCACCTACATAACTTGCACTTAACTCATTCAAAAGTCAATTGTGACAATTGCTAGTCAATCTACTAGGTAAGTGCTAACTTTGTATGGTGTTTTCTTGCACTTTTGACCACTAGAATTTGCTGCTGTTATAAAAGATTGCTACAACCATCTAACTGCAGCAAATTCTCTGTAAAAAGTGACTTATTTTGCTAGCTAGACATTGTCAAACTTACTTGTGACAAACTTTTATCATTCTACTAGGTTAAAGCTATTTCTTCTTGTCATTTTCAAGCACTTTCAAGGCATAATTCTTGTGGCTGTTATAAAATATTAATTGCTGTTATAAACTGTAACATTGCTGCAAATTCATATCAGCTAGCTTACTTGTTGAAGGTTTATGGTTTTAAGAAGCACTGACATCGTATCTTTGTACTTGCAAGTTGCTATAGTTTCTTGTTGTCTTATGTCGGGCAGGTACAGTTCATTTTACCATTTGCCTCATCCCTTAAAGACCATTAAGAACCTTCTGAATTGAGTGACTAGTGAGAGGGGGATTTTCTTGCATCCTTGCCTTAGTTATCATCCCTTTAGGTCACCGGGGACGTCTCCCCTGGGGTAAATCTTGATATATCCCAAAATAGAAAGGGGTTTCTTGTTAAGGTGACAGTGATAGGTCACCTTAACAAGAAACCTTGCATCCACTTGCCTTGGGCTTTGGGCAAGTACATATTGTGCGATAACATTTTGACGCCGTTGCCGGGGAACACTGAGTCAATATTTCTCAACGACACTTTTTCGGTAAGCCTTACCCTCAAAGCCTTTACTTCACAAAGCTTACCTGGCGACTCCACTGAGGGTGATTCCCTCTTTTCCCTTTGATGATGCCTAGAAGGATTATCTGGCGACTCCACTAATAACAAAGCCAACTATGGCTTCTCAATGGGACCCATGAAATTTTAAACCCTTAGATATGAATAAAATTTCGGGTTACCCTCGACAAATGCCTCCAAGGTATGAAAATTGGCTCCCTAGATTCACTGGTAATGATGGGGTTATAACCGAAGATCATATGGATAATTTTTGGGCTTTCTTTCAACTCCACCCTATCAATGATGATGTTGAAGATTTGGTGATGAAACTTTTCTCTGCCACTCTTCATGGCAATGCTAGGAAATGGTATGACAGTTTCTCTGATGCGAACATTACATCTATGGACCAATTAGAAGAAATCTTTCTCAAAAGATGGAATATTAAAATAGAAGATATCAACATGCTAATAAACAAACTTAATAACATAAAGAAGAATGAGAATGAAACTGTTAGGGAATTTCATGATAGATTTAGGGGGCTAGTACAACAGATCCCAACAAGCTATCACCCGTCACACAACTTTCTTCTCTTTCTTTACACCAAAGCCTTTACAGGACAAATAGGTTTCCCTATCAGAGATAAAGCTCCTAGAACAATCCAAGAAGTTTATGACATGGCTATTGAAATCAAAACCAACATCTCCTCATCCAAGGAAGAACAATCCTTTGTTCCAGAAATCGAGGTTGATGGACCCCAAGATATGCCAGATATTCCCAAGAGAGTGACCTCCCTTAAGACCTCTGTTAAAAAAAACCCGAAAGGTTTGGAGCAAGACATCGATCAACAAGAGGTCGAGGAGACAGATCTTGATGAAGGTTATCAATCTCATGGGAAAGAACAAGAATTTACTCATGCATCTACTAAGGATAATGAAGACCTGGTTGAAGAGCGAGAGCTTGAAGATATCAAACATGATGATGAAGTATTAATGTGTGCTCCTCCCTCTGATGAAGCCATCCGAGATCCTATTCCTCCTGCACAAAAAGAAGAGAACGAGGTTAGTCATTTTTCGTTCCAGGTTTTTGATGACACTTTGTTCTATGATTCAGAAGATGAAGAAGTAAAGGAACCCTTGGAAGAGCTAGGCCCTTCATTTTTTGATGAAGGTGAAAAGATGATTAAAGGGACAAGTCTTGGGGATGATGTACTGGACCCTCTTCCATTTGATGAAGTCATCCAAGCCATTGATGCTCCTGCACCCTGCACAACAAGAAGTGAACACAATAAGTTATTTCCCTTTCCACGATTTTGATGATGCTTTATTTTATGATTTGGAAAGTGAAGAAGTATTAGAGGAGCCCTTGGATGCGTTAAATCCTTCATGTTATGACAAAGGTAGTGACATGGTTGATAATATTGATGAGTTCATACATGTTGGAAGACGTAAGTGGGATGTGATTGTTTCAGATGAGGATCCCATTTATGATATGGAAGGATATCTTCGAATCTTTCCTTTACAACAATCATATGATCTTCCTAATAATTTTGACGTTTGGCAACAAGATGATGATATAATTACAGAGGTTTTCCCAGCACCCAAGGATGACCCAGTGCAATACTCTCTTGATGATTTTCGGTCATACCTTGAGGATTTTGATGAATATTCCTTTGAGCACTTGGATTTATTCTATGAAGAAGATTACCAACCACCGTTGTGCTAAGATCTTGGTAGAGGTGATGACATTGCTTGCCCAAAGCCGGGTACTTGTGACAAGGTTCTCCAACACCCTTCGATTACTTTACCTCGCTATGTCACTAAGGGTGTAGTTGGGAAACATGCCCCTTGTCTTGAATTCTCTCCGGGGAAAAGCCTACTTTTAGAATTAAAGGGTAGGTTGAATACCTTAAGAAGAAGTTTTAGTTTGGGGTCAGCCATGACTTCATGGCAAAGAAGGAAGCAATCCAGTATTGTTCTTAGCACGATAGAAGCAGAGTACATTGCAACATGTTCCACTAGTTGTGAAGCCATATGGCTTCAGAAGTTGTTGACAGGTCTGTTTGATCTGGAGAGGGAAGCCACCATGATTCTATGTGATAACCAGAGTTGTATAAAGATGACGGAGAACCCAGTGTTCCATGATAAGTCGAAGCACATAGAGATCTGGTATCACTACATTCGTGATATGGTGCAGAGGGGAATTGTAAAGCTCCAATATGTTGGCACAGATGGGCAGGTTGCAGATGTGTTGACCAAGTCTCTATCTCGTGTGATGTTTGAGTACTTCCGAGAGAAGCTTGGTGTTGTCCGAAAGGACCTCCCTCGAAAGGGGGAGTGATGCTGATGATACTATGGTATCCTGACCAACAACGGATAGCTCCATTAGGATTTATTATCCTAGGGGATTGATCATCCCTGGGAAGATCCCGAAGGTCTGGTAAGGACGGTCTATTAGAGTACCTGTGCATGTAAATGCCAGCTGTGGTCAGTAATGGTAGCTCCGTTAGGATTTTATATCCTAGGGAATCTTATGATTCCTAGGGATATTTCGAAGGTCTGGTAAGGATGGTCTGTCAGAGTACCACGTGGTAGCTTGTTAGGATTTTATATCCTAGGGAATCTTATGATTCTTAGGCAGATCCCAAAGGTTCGGTAAGGACGGTCTGTCAGAGTACCACAAATGTTGTTGATGCACCTGCCTCATTCTGTTGCCATATGTTGATGATGTTGTTTCAACCTTGTGTTGTTGATGATGTTGTTTCAACTTCGTGTTGTTGATGATGTTGTTGTTCCAGCTTTGTGCTGTTGATGATGTTGTTGTTCTAGCTTCATGCTATTGATGTTGATGTTTCAGCTTCATGCTGATGATTATGACGACGTTACTCCAGCTCCATGCTATGGATGATGATGATATTGATGATGAGAAAAACTTCCGATGATTTGTAGATGTGCCAGTCAGTGTTCAAGATGTTGATGATGATGCTGCCCTTTCCTTCTTTTGATGATGTTGTATTGGGTCATGTCAGTAGAATACCCTTCTTGTTAAGGGGGAGTGTTGAAATATCATAACTTTGAAGAATATTCTAATTATATTTGAGTTATTATCTTATAGATCAAATCCCTTTTTGTGGATTGATCATGTCGAGTCTTGTATAAGATCAAATCCACTTTTATGGATTGGTCATGTTATCGCACAGTTTGTAGAAGAGGTTTAGGTAGCTTGAAGTCGAGGCTCAAACTAGCGTAACAGGAGCTTCCCCACCCACTGTCACTTCGATGGGGAGCTCTTTCTATTTAGGGTGGCTAATCCCAAGGGAGACGTCCCTAATAATCTGGGGTTCTGAAGGAGAAGGATCAAGGGTTTAAGGCTTCAAAGGTTAAGGTAAGCTTTCCCTTCACAGATTACTGCCAAAATGATAGTCAAGGAGAAGATCTTCCATTGAATGGCACCTGTTTGCGAGACAAGGCAAATAAAACTAAAAGAATGTGCTGCAGTGGTTAGTACTTCAAAGTATTAATGACTATCTTTAATACATATGAGCAATAATACATGTAATTATTGACGAAGTCATTGATTGCAAATAAAGACTTATACTTTATGTCACTTCTTCAATAAATACACAAGAGATATTGGCATTCAATGTATATAATCAATCTTTATTATATCACAATGCAATAAATATGCTCATACACCAATATTGTTGCTGCGTCACTATTGCAGATTTAGGGTGACGTCAGCCCTAGTATTAGGTCAATTTTTGAAGACAATGAGAGGAACGTTTTGTCAAACAAGCTTATGAAAACAATCAACAACTCAAAGCCTATCAAAAAGGGTGACAATGTCAAAACGTTTTAAGACCAAACAAGGGTTTTAACGAGTATGATGTCACCTATATTGTTGCTAGTTAGGGTTAGGTTAGCTAGTCAAAGAGGTGGACGTTTGGCTAAATTGACCAATGAAAATGCTTAATACCTCTATGGCTATCAAGGGATGAGTCAGCCGCAACTTTTAGTCCAAACAAGGTTTCAAATAAGGCAAGACGTCATCAACAATTAGGGTTAGTCTAGACGCTAGGGTTAGTAGGGTTTCAAATTTAGAGAGTTTGAAAGAGTTGTTTTAGCACAAAAGCTCAACGTTGTATTGTTTAGACTAGTGCCTTAGGGTAAATGGAGTCAAGGAGTAAGGCTAATGGCTTGGGAGAATCTAAATCTAAGGACGGGAGAGTTAGGCTTGATGGTGCTGCAATGGCAGGGCCACCAAGTCAAAACCCTAAGGGGAGGAGGCT
>ML782456.1:289352-303223 GCA_009831015.1 Picea engelmannii | reverse complement strand
AATGGTCCAGGCTCAGAAATCAGAAATAATCCTTCTTCCTTGTTTGAGAAGAATGGGGCAGATAGCCCATTGCTGATGTTCTATACTGAGGGCAGATATTCTTTCATATCTCACAGACGTGAGTGAAAGATTGGCCCAGATGACTCAGTTTTTATCATAACATTGTTTCTATGCAGGTTGCTATCATATGTTTGTTATGAAGAATATATGACATTAGATGTAAACTACTGTGGTGGATATGTTCCACTGTTCGTGAGGCAGATATTCTTTCAGAACTCATAGATGTGAGTGAAAGATTGGCCCTGTGACTGCTTGTCTCTAGACAGTAGAGATATACTACTGTGGTGGATTTGTTCCACTGTTTGTGACTATGTGTCACGGTTTGAGTAGTTGTGTACTACCTGAATAGACACAGGTGTGTTCTATCAATTGATATTGTACCAGTTGTCATAGGAGATTATCCAATTGGATAATAATGACGGTGCTCGTGTTGCTACTAGTTGAATGGTCTGTTGTGCTCAAGACCATACCTCCCTAGCTAGGAGGGAGTGTTAATATTATGGTAGCTTCGGGAGGTATGAACCTCTATTGTGATCTATGACGAGATTAGAATACTTCGGAAGGAAGCAGAGAAATGAAGAAAACCCTAGACAGGTTGTCGGCTGCAGAAATATATTTAATATGAATTTATTAATACCCAGAAGGAGAAGTCGGCCCCAGTTAAACTGCCCAGACTACTATAAATACAGGGCACCAGTTCTCATTATTCTCATCTCAGCAGTTGCAGAGTGAACTGGATCTGCGTAGGTGCAGTTGCAGCTTGTGTGCAAGTTTCTGGGAAGGTGTGCGCTAGCCTCTGGGTTGGATTATCTGATCAACTTGGGTTCTATTCTTGCTTGGTGCATTAGCCTCTCTTGGCCATTGGATTGCTACCAGGATTCTCTTCTTTGTCAAGGTCAAGGTGCTCGGAGGGTGGCTTCGGCCTGTGGTTGGGTGACGAGGGTATCGTCAATGGTAAAGCGAGCACAATCTTCTATATTCTAACAAAAAGTAGCTGGCAAAAGTTAAAAGCCAAGATCAAACCTTCAGATGCTTTGCCCAGGGGTCCCCGAGAAAGCAATAAAAGGCTTCTCAACAAGAGAAAAGGGGGGGACCCATAAAATAAAATAAAACTCAAGACCTAGTTGGTGGATAGGGGGTCTCATCATGAGCCAGCCTATTAGGTCCATGGACATGTAGCGGTATGACACTACTATTCATCTGGTCACCACGCCAAGGTAGTGGCTCTTGGTGGCATAGCCAAGAGAAAGGGGGTCTCATCACGAGCCAACCTTCTCATTTCCGTGAAATGCTTGTGGGTAACGCTGTCACCACTGGTCACCATGCCAGGGCAGTGTCCTCCAACTATTCTCTCGAAAGAAAAAGCAATAAGACAAAGAGTAAAAATGCATTGAATGGGCTAGGAAACAATTGCATCCATGACAAGGTGCAACTCACCCTCTACAAAGGCACCCACAGGTAAAACCTACATTTCCCTGTCATCACTGCATCCCTTGCCCAAACACTCCCTACACCATCTCATACATTTACATGACCTAGATTGGTCTTCACCTGGGAAACACCCTACACCTGAGAAGGATTAGCCCAATAGGACATCTTGAAACCCTCTCCAAATCTGGCTTGTTAAACTGCATAACGTCTTTGAGCATTTGTCTGGGTAAAGGGGGGTTTGATGCACATGTTTGGGTAACTTGATTATTAGATGTGATTGACATTACTATCATCCCTATGACTTATGAGCCCATGGAGGGCGTACTTGTTGTTGCTACAAGACCATGCCCGACAGACAAGTACATATGGGGAGATGATTAGTTCAGACCTCCATGGGGCTAAAAGCCCACCAGATGGATGTTGTGACCCCAACCAAGGGCAGAGGAATATCATAGGCTTGCACCAGAGAAAAGAGAGGACGTTCCACCAGAGGCACTTTGGCAGGCATTTATCCGGGGGGGTCTTGCCCTGCCACCACGACATTGGCCCTTGAAGGCCTCTAATGTCATCATTCTAAGCCTTGACGTCATCCAGTTGGGGTTTTAGGCATGAGGACGGCTTGGTTGGCATTTGTGGTAGTTCCTGAGGAGTTTTGAGCCCTAACATTTCACTTTGGTGGCCTAGCGTTCCAAGAAGGGGCCCAACGTCACCCTAGGAGGGGCATGATGTCAGCCCTAAAAGTTAGATTTAGGGTTTTAATTGTCATTTTCATGTAAAACTGGATTTTTGATGTAAACTGGCCATGTCAGCCTTTTTTGACCTAAAATGTAATTAAAGGTCACTTGTATTGTATAAATAAGGGAAAAATCTCTTATATTTTTCATCATCTTTTACTCACACAAGTGTGAGGTCTGAAATTCGGCCTCTTTTAAGGCTTATTGGCTGAACTAAGTGGTGTGCAACCCTTGGAGGGAGCTTTTCTTGGTGTATTTTTGCATTTTCATGGTCGAAAGTCTTCAACTAGGGTTTGTGACTAGATTATTCTTGGTGAAGTAAGTAGAAATCTGCAATCCTTCTTTGTTTTGAATGATTATGGTATATTTTACTTGTTCATTTATAAGATTATGAAATTGCTAGTGTGAAACCCTAGGAGAAAAGTACATGTTATTGTCCTTCTCTTAATAACTCTTCACCTACTTGATTTTGCTAGAAGACACTTCCCTTGAAGGATATACTAGAGCCCTATCTTAGTAGCTCTCTAGTACTATTGCTTCATTAAGCTTTCATATTTTTTCAAGCTTGGCCTAAAGCAGAAGGAAAATTGCTAGGACCTAGGGTTACCTACTTCTTAGCAACCTTTTCCTTCTAGGGTTTTGGATGATTGAGGCCTTAGGTTACTAACACCTAAACCATCCTCCCTCTTCTCTTTAGCTCACCCATTATCATTTGTTTCCCTCTAAGAATTGCCGCTGCAATAGTGACTCCATTTACCCTAAAGGCACTAGTTCCTACCTTACAAGTGATTGATTGACTAAAATAACCTTTAAACCATCTTCAAGATCTTTACTAACCATTTCTAACCTTGTATTGGACTAACCTACTAACTATCTTGCTGCTGTTGCAAAAGATTGCTACAGCCATCTATAACAGCAGCAAACCTTAAAAACAAGTTTTAAAGCTGATTTCACATTGACTTCATTGCTTCTGACAAATACTAGCATTTTGCCAAGTTTATGTTATCATTTTTGGTCATTATTAAAGCTTTATTGAGGCATAATTGTGAAGCTATTACTATATATACATTGCTGTTATAAATATTTCTGTTGCTTCATCTTCTATATTAGCTTATGCTTTTTTTCAAAGTCTATGGTTTTATGAAGCACTAACATCAATTGGTACTTGCAAATAGTATTCTTCTTGTTGTCTTGTTCTCGACAGGTACACTTAAATAATACTTTGCTTCATCTTATTAAAACCTTTGGGAATCTCTAATCAGAGTGACTTGTGAGAGGGGTGGGACTTTCTTGATACTCTTACATTAGCCTTCTCAAACCCCCAGGTCACCGAGGACGTCTCCCTTGGGGTACTACCCCTAAAGAGAAAGATGTGTCTTGTTTAGGTGACAGTGATAAGACAACCTCCTGTTACGCCAATTTATTGTTCACTTGCCTTTGGCTTTTGGGCAAGTATAAATTGCGCGATAACATGACCAAAGGCCAGGATCAAAAACGAATCTCTGATACCATTGTGACAAACAAACTTGTTTGACAATTATAAGAATATCCAATTTAAGTAGGATAGAATAAGGTAATCCATTTAGGATTAAATAATATTATATTCAGTAAAATGTTTAAGAATGAGATATGATTACAATGACAATGAGGGCCATATATACCCACGCAGGGGTGCCCTTTCATTAATAGACATGTCTTTTGGATAAGACACGTCTTTTCATTATGATGTATTAATTATTATTATTTAATGATTATTTATTTATATCTATATATTTTATATATTTATGTTTGTTACAAATTAGGAGCCAAAATGTTAAGAAATTACTCATAGACAACAGACCTTATGAGATTTATCTAGACTCTTCCCCACTAGGTTAATCACCTCTTTCTTTTAGCCTACCACAACAACTGGAGGAACTAATTGCTGCGTTGGTCCCCCAACCTTGGACGTAGAGGATACTAGGTCAGTGATTTAATGCACATTCTCCCATTCTATTGATAGATGAACCACTATCACAAGGCCATAAAGAAGTGTCTCCTTTCAATGTTATATTGCACCTAGGTCAAGCAAGCAAATGTCCATCACCAAGCTTTTGTCTTCCGCCTCAAATGTTAGGAGAGCTCCCAATCCCACAACAAATCCCTATTATCCCTAGGCATTCCACAGAGGACATTATCAAGGTTTGCATTGGTACTTTCATAGTGATTAACGAAGATGGAGATGGTTGTGCACCATCCTCTACATCTACCTCTATTTCTAGTGTAGAGTAAGGCTTTCTAGGGTTTTCCTCCTTGGTTCACCCTTTCCTATGAACATTTGTTTTATTTTCACTTGTATATCTTTATCTTTTAGCTTTCAACAGTAGCCTTGGCTTAATGTTGCACAAAGTGGGAGCGTGGGAAGCGTCATTTTCCAAAAATCCTCGGAAGCGAAGTGTTTGTTATATATATATATATATTCAAAAAAACATGCAGAAAGACAAATTAGCTGCAGAATATATGAAAACATGCATATTTGTACATCAATATAGATAGGAATGACATCCATAATACAACAATGATTAATCATTCGAGCATCAATCATCTAGATTCTAGCAATTACAAACTTACAAACCAACACATAAATTTTTAAGCCATATTGATATAATAGAAGGTAGACAAATCAAATATGCAACAACTGTCAACAATAACATGAGTCATGACCAATTAGTTGTGTTTACAAAATAGGCCATCTACACTAAAGTATGAAGACCGAAAGGTCCAGAACAATGAAGTTTAAAGTTTAAATTGAGCTAGTTGCTAATTACATTGTCACACTCCTTGTCCAGGATCAATTTTTCTAATGTTTTCATATAACCAGCTTGAACCTTTTGATCTTGGTGTGGTCTTTTCTTGGACCCACTGCGAGGTGTTGGCGATGAAATCTATGATACATGATTGTATTTAGGTGTTAGCACATATGCTAAGGCATGTAGTGGAATATTTAACATTTTCCACCGTTTTTCCACCTCTACACGAATATGATTATAGAGGTTGATATCTCTAGGTTCAACAATGTCTTTAATCTACCCTAGCATGCTATCCATTTGCTCATATACCTCCCAAATGATTGGCCGATTTGAATCTGCAAACTTGATCATGTGATAAATTGGCTTGGTGAATTGCAAACATACTGAACCTCGAAAGCTTCCTAGGAAGTGTCCTAGGAAGCGTACGAAAGCGCTCAAGAAGCATCCTTGGAAGCGTACGAAGCGCCCTTGGAAGCACGCTTCGAAGCGTGGAGCTTCCAAAAGACTAGGAAGCGTCCAAATTTTCTTCGAAGCGCACTTCCTGGATGCACCCTCTCGGAGCGCACTTCGAGGCTTCAAAGAGGGGGGGTGGGGAAGCTTCCTGCAACACTGCCCACTTTTTGCATGTGACTGTTGTATTTTCTAGTCCCATTGGCCTACTCTTTTGTGCACCTATGGGTTTTAATAAAATTATCTTATCTCATCGGTTTTTTGTAAATAAAAAATTTGTATTACCTTAAAAAGCTGTAAAAGTGATACATGTCATTATACATTTTAAAACCTGCCACCTGTTCTGCCACATGCATGGAAACCTGAATAGGTGGCCTGCAGAACTTATAGACAAGCCAATATACCAGAACTAGAGTCTTGCTAAAACATAATTCAACTGTAAATGTATCCTATCTAGACCTGAAAATATGACAGTAAAAAAGATAAACTTTTGGCGAACTCGAGCGTCCATCATGGCGGAAAATGAAGGCGAACGACTAGCAACAAGTTGGGAAGCGACTCTTTGCAGGCTTGTTTGACAAGGAGTCGAACAACATATCTAGACGACGACTGAGGGCGCGCTGGCTTTGAAGCTGGTCCGCCATCTCTCGACGCATCTCAAAAATTAGTTGCAAATGGTCCTCTAAAAATCTGCGTGGACTGGGCATATCTTGCTCGGAGCACGGATCATGGCCCGCCAAGGTTGGATGAACTGGCTCTTCCTCAAACAAATCTAGATGAGTCTCCTCCTCAGCCAGGTAGTCATCCAATTCTATCCCGGTGGCCACATTGAGCGGCCCACTAACGTTTGAAGCTGTCCCTTTGTTGGAGTCGTCCCGCCACTGTAGAGGGATTTCTTCCTCTATCACACAACCACCCATAGCAGTATCAGGATGGAGCAGGGGGAAGGCGTTGTCGATTGGTTCAGTAGGCCCATTAATGTCCTCCATCCAATTTGGAGGAATTTCCTCCTCTACTGGACAACCACCAGAATTTATCACAGGGTCGAGAATTTGAGGCATTGGCTCCAGATTGCCGAGGGGAAGTTGAGCATCATCGTGCCAATTTTGATTAGAGTGGGGAGGGCCGACAGGGCTGCTAAAAGGGTTAGGAGGCAAAGAGGGGTCCGAGGGTGGAACTGCACGCTGGTGCCAGGCTACAACGCTGTAGTAGGCCGACCCGCGTTTGGGCTTGCCCCTTTCGTGAGGCATGGCGTAGACACGACAGAGAGAAATAGTGAGAAACAGGCTGTACACAGGCACCAAGGGGGAGGTAAAATCAACAGAGGCTTGGCTCCAACAGAAGGAGATTTCAGGCGGAGGATGAAGAGACAAATGCAAATGCAGGACCAAATAGCCACGCCGAGTGCTTACCTTCAAGAAAACTAGTGAGATGACAGGGAGAGGCGCCATGAAGGCTGAGGTGATGTCGCTCTGCTGCCTCGTACCTACTCCGGAGAACCATAACTGGTGCGGAATGTGCGCCATTAATCGTCCCTTGCTGTCCCAACACACTATCTCCCTCACAGCTTGAATGCTATGCATGATGAAATGACGGAGGGGGAGGCTGGCGGCAAGGGGCTTTAACTGCACTTGTCACATGAGTGCCAGGTAGCATAGGGTTGGCAGGTGTCACCCCATCCGGGGGTATCTTATCTCATCTTATCTATAGTGCTTGGTTTGATATATTGATTGTGTTTTTGTCCTGTAAAACTTTGGGGTGTCTCCTTATCACTGTTTTCAGTAGATTGAATATATTGAGCATGGAAATATGAATTGACTTGTCATTATCCATGAAGCAGTTTACATGTAATGTGTACTTGTTCACAGTGCAGGTTGGAGTAAGAGGGATATGCACAAAAAGGGCTGATCAGCGCTTTTCAGCACCTGGAGAACCTGTATGTGCCATGTGTGGCAGATATGGTGAATATATTTGTGATGAGGTAAGTTGCCATTATAATGAACACATACTGTTTTCTTCTTGTAGCAGCAATTTGTCTTAGGTGGATGCATATAAGCATGAAAGCTGTTGTCATGCCGATTTGTTGTTTTCTTCGTGCCTATAGACAGATGATGATGTCTGCAGTATGGAATGTAAATGTGAGTTGCTACAACTGCATGCTAAGGAACGGGCTGAGGTTTGTTTTTCGAAATATATCTTGACTTTATTTTTATCACAATTATCAACAAATTCTTTTGGGACAGAAACAGGCGCTAGCTATCATTGTCTTAAGAAAATTTAATGTTTTTTTCAGAACTTTTTTCAACGAACAATGAAGTTGGCACATCAGAAAGTGCTATAAAGTGGATGTCTAATTCTGCAATGATAACAATTAACAATGGTGAATTTATTTCGTATCTCATTGGCTCTTCGTAATCTTTGGCAGAAAGCCAAGGAAGCTAGAAGCTCATTTGTTTCCTGGAGAAGGCCAAAGGGTGCATTGCAACTTCCTGAGATGGAAGCAGATACTTGGGACTCTGCAAAAAATCGATGGACAAAGAGAGGAAGTAGCCTGTCTACATTTGAATGGTACATGAGTAATTGATTCAAGATTTTATATTTTGTTCTGTAATGTGTTTCATTTTCTCTAGCCATATTATCTGTGCTAAGAATTTTTGTTTGTCCATGAAGATACTCATATTTGCCACATAAAACTGTGTTTAGCAGAATATTCCCATTATTAATTTACATTTCTGAGGTCATATATATTCACTCTCTTAGCACTTTCCTTGTTATCTTTGGCCACAATTTTTTTTGTGGTTGAATCATTTCAGTTTTTCTTTATCCATTTAGTGTGAATTTTACTCCAATGTTTTCTGTACAGTATAAAATATCTATGCATTAAGCTATATTGTTTACATTAGCATTCAACTGTTATCTCTTAATTTCACTGAAAAATACTTCACTACTGAAATTGAGAAAGAAAAATGGAATTATATTAATGTCCACAGATGACCGAAATAGGTCAATGAGAGTTTAAAGTACAGCAAGCCACAATGGCAGGGCAGTAGTGCCTATAGCATCTCCAAAAAATTCTAGAATTTAGATTAGTAAAACAACCAAAACAAAATAAAAATAAAAGAGGAAACCCAAATAAGTAAATTCTACACATTGAAGTAGAGACTGTTAGCTTTTGGGTTACACTGAAAGTGTTTACACTATGTTTGGGGTGCTTCATGAGAGTTGGGGTACATGGTGTATGTTCATCCCTTGAATGGTCTGAAGTGGATTGACACATGGGAGATGGTCCATGATGGATTTGCATGGTGGAGACAGCTTGCTCAGTGATTGCTTGACCTCAATTAGGTGCTAGCTTGGTATTCTTCCCTTGGGTGTTGGTTTTCTCTTGTTTGCTTGGTGGACATCCTTCATTGTGTCCACATGGAGAGGTTCACTTGCTTGGAGAAAACCCTACTTGGAAGGACGAGCATTGTGCATCTTGGAGGAGGGCATCAGTCCCTAGATAGCAACGGGTTGCTTGGATTCCTGTTTGGAGGTTTGTTGTTGGCTCAGGGATGCTTGGGTTGTGAGAATGTTCTTGCAGGGGTTAGCCGATCTGGTGGAGTACATTGCTTAGAAGGATTGATGGAGTCCTTGGAGGTTTGTGTTGAAGGGGTGTGCACTTACCTTGTGTAGCCACATCATTTTGGAGCCCTTATTGTGTACGATATCAACTTGGAGCATGACATATGTATTTTGGAGTGGAACACTTCACTTGTTGGCCCGCAAGTGCTCATAGTAGGTTACTTGCTATGTCATAGGGTTCGCCGAGTTCAAACCTTGAGGTTCGAAATTCGGCTAACCTAAAAAAAAAATTGAAATTCGTTTAGGTTCGTCGAACCTACACAAATTTGAATCGTCTTGAATTGGAACCTCAACCTAGATTTAAAAACGTTTTTTTTATAGTTTCGAGGGTTTAGGGTTTCCGTTTTGTGTTTTAACAAATTACAAAATATCGAGCCATAGATATAATTGCCCATTCCCACTGCGCCGCACAGAGTTTTCGTTCTCGAGTAGTAGCTGTATTGTCTTTTTCATTTTGCCGCATCCTCTCCAGCTCGACGTTTGAACCCCACTCCATTGTAATTTCCATGTCACCGCACGCTCAAACTAGGCTCACTCAACTATTTGTTGCACCGTGCCCTCTCAAGCTCGAACACTTGTATCACATTGGTTTGCACCGTCTCTAGCTTGAGTCTGGAACCCTGCTCGACTATTTTTCATTTTGTCGCACCCTCACCAACTCGAAATGGAATTCGCTGGATTGTTGTCAGGTTACAAAGAAGGTGCACACTCATTATCAACTGTTGACAGGATACAAAGAAGCATCTCGGCTCTCAAATCCGACTTCAGTGTATGTTTACATTTTAATAATTTAAATTTTAATATGTTTATGTTTAAATTTCAATAATTTAAATTTTAAATTTTAATGTGTATGTTTAAATTTTAATAATGTGAAGTATATATCTGAATTTTAATAATGTCATTGATGATTGGATTTTACTATGATTGAGTTATTCATGTATGTTTATATGGATTTTCACTCACATTTTTATTGATGTTGATTTCCTATTATTTTATGATTGTTATATATATAAATTATTTTTTTATATATCTGAATTTTAATAATGCCATTGATGATTGGATTTTACTATGACTGAGTTATTCATGTATCTTTATATGGATTTTCACTCACATTTTTATTGATGTTGATTTCCTATTATTATTATATATATATGATTGGATTTTACTATGATTGAGTTATTCATGTATGTTTATATGGATTTTCACTCTGATATTTTTATTGATGTTGATTTCCTATTGTTTTATGATTGTTATATATATATATATATATAAATAACAATCATAAAACAATATATATATATATATATATATTATATATATACATAAAACAATATAATAATATATATATATATTGTTTTTTTTCATTGTGGTTCACGGTGCAAAGCTCGCTATGTCCATAGTAATCCCCCCCAAAATCCGGAGAACATAGGAGGGTCAAGTATTTCTAGAATATCTGGCTCACAAAGAGCAGCGTGTCGTATATATGAGACTTGAACCTGGGTGGGGAGGAGAAAACTCCCCACCCCAACCAATTGAGCTACAACCACTTGACTTCACTATATATATGACTTCACTATATAGTGAAGTCATATATATAGTGAAGTCAAGTGGTTGTAGCTCAATTGGTTGGGGTGGGGAGTTTTCTCCTCCCCACCCAGGTTCAAGTCTCATATATACGACACGCTGCTCTTTGTGAGCCAGATATTCTAGAATATATATATAACAATATTCTTTTATGATTGTTAAAACAATATTGCTATATAAAATAATATTGTTATATATATATATATAACAATCATAAAACACTATATATATCTATGTTGCATGGGGACCCGTCTCTCCCAAAAAAACCCGCGTACCCGCCGTTCCCGTGTTCTGGGGACGTGGGGACCCTTAGGAAACTTACCCAAATTGTTGGGACTCCATTGGGGACTTGGGACTTGCTGGCCATCCCCGAGACGTTCCGGATAGATTTTAGGGACGTTCCGGACAAATTTTGAGGATGTTCTAGGAAGATTTCAGGGATTTTTTTGGGCAGATTTTGGGGATATTCCGGGCATATATCTTCAGTGTTGAAAATCATGGAAATTGATGATTGGACAATAAGATCATTTTTCCCATCCATTATTTTTGTATTGCATTGAATCTAAATCTGTTGTAAAAGTTGTAGCTCAAAACATGGGTTCTGTATGATGGGTTTTGATTTGGGTTTTTGGTGATTTAAATATTGTATTTTCAGCAACAAGGTTACAACAAACAATGTTTCCATGTCAAAAAAACAAGAAATGCAACATTTCAAAGGGTTGATCCTTATGGTTATTGCTCTTGTTCTTTTCATTTTTCTCGTCATCTTAGCTTTTACATATTCTACATGCGTTTCCAGGAGTCATTCAATTATAGTGCTTCCAACATTCCAACCTCAAGCATTCTGAAAACAATCAGATAGTAGTGACTTCGATTGGGTACTAAATGTTTGAATAAATTCCTATTCAATCACCTTCTTAATCTGAAATATGAATCTAATCTCTTTACAGAACCGAAGTGTTTTATAGTGGTTTTCAACACAACCATACAAATCTGCAAAACCTATTGATAAGGGAATGCCTTTTATGTTTTAACATAATTTTCATTAACAAGAAATACAAGTAAGAAAAACTGCCATAGAGACATTTCTCACTCAAGTTTCCTAAAGCTAAACTGCATTTTGCTCTTGTCTAGCAGCCAATAATGAAATGTCACTCGACTCTTTTTTAAATTGCTCGAGCTTTTCAGTATTGGCAAGTGTAAGGGTTGTGCATAATACTGTATAGTATAGCTTGTTATGCTTACAAGCTTGAAGCAACTACAAATGTTTATGGTGAATTTTAATATTTTTTAATATATCTATCTATCTATCTATCTATCTATCTATATATATATATATATATATATTATTGTTGTCCCCAACCCGCCGTCCCCTGAAAAATTTAGGGGTGCGCTCTAGCCATCTCGGGGACGTGTCCCCTGTCCCGAAAACCAATGCAACATATATATATATATATATATATATATATATATATATATATATATATATATATATAACAATCATAAAATAATAGGAAATCAACATCAATAAAAATATCTGAGTGAAAATCCATATAAACATACATGAATAACTCAATCATAGTAAAATCCAATCATCAATGACATTATTAAAATTCATATATATATATAGCCGAACCTAATGTTGAACTTGATCCGAACATTATCGAAAAATTCGAATATGAATTTAACCTAATTGTTGTTGAACCCGAGCCCGAACTTGAACCGTGTGACATAGGTTACTTGTAAGGGATGGTGCCCACATTGTATTGTTGGCCTCCCCCACCTCTCATATATATATAGGAAGGAGAGAGTCCTTCTCAATCACCATTGTATTGTTCTCTTTGTACTTGTCTTCTTGAAGTGATTCATTAAGGTTTGTTACCGACTAAACTAGCAGCCTCGTCAAGGTCCCTCGAGGCGCCAAGGCGGTACCATGTAGAACAAGTGCCCAATGTCACCGCGGCACAAGTCCTTCCCTGTTCAAGCCCAACTCCTATGCTAAAGGACTTTTGGAGACTTCTAATACAACAACTTCACTCAAAATTAAATAGACCAGTGCCTTAAACAATAATGAGATGAAGGTAGGAGTTAATTATTTAAGATAGCTGATCTGAAATGATATATAGCAAACCTAAATAATGCAGATCAACAGACCAAACCTACTCCAAAGGTGTGAGATAAATCAATAAAACAATGCAAAAGAGCGGTGAAAAGCCCTTACCAATTTCTTGGATCAAATCCTTGCTATTCCTCTTGGTAATGTGGCTGTTCTTATCTTATCCTTTGCTGTCCTGTGTTTCAGATCTGCAAATATGCAAGAACAGAGCACAAAACAACAAGAAAAAGGTCCTTTCTATGGCCTCCCACAAGTGCTAGGCACCTTAGTGTTAATGTTTATGCCATTATTATAGTTCTTTGCATTTCATTAGATAAGAGCATAATAAGAACAAGATCACTGAGAAATACACATTCACAAGAGACACAACATTTATCCTGGGAAACCCTCTAGGGGAAGAAAACCCAGCAAAAACTTCCTTATCATAAATGGCTTATACAATGTTCAAGAGATAACTCAAACCAATATAGAAAGTCCTCCCCAAGAGATGTGCCACCCTTCTTCTCCTCTCTCCAACTTCCAATTGCAGCTTGCCTCATAAGATAATGAGCAAGTGAAGTTGTATCTAAGAAGTGAGGCGCTAGCCTCTTATTTATATCAATCTGGCACATGTGAAGAGTCACCATCTGGCAGGGTCGACCTCTCACTCTGGGTGGGTAAACCCACCTTTAATTAATTCTGGGCCTTCCATTATAACTGCTGGGGGCGACTTCTTATTCTGCACTTTGTAATTATYCGATGACCAATCCGCAAAAGGGGATTTGGTCCTTATACAATTACCGACATGATTAATCCTCAATGGGGATTAATCCAATACCAATAATAATAATAATGACATGATTAATCCACAATGGGGATTTAATCCAATAATAATAATGACATGATTAATCCACAATGGGGATTTAATCCAATAACAAAATAATAATAAGAATTCTCTTCACAGTTACATTATTTCAACACTCCCCCTTAACAAGAAGGGTATTCTTCATCAGCATTAGGCGAGAGAGGTCTGCATCATCAGTGGCATCTGGAGGACAGTATCGTCAATATCATCTTGAACAATTGTCTAGCACATTTACGAGT
>ML782456.1:240983-268943 GCA_009831015.1 Picea engelmannii | reverse complement strand
ACATCCCCTAGCCACATCACCTCGTTTACATGGCTTGGATGGAACCTTCCTGGGAACTTCCCATCTCTTGTGGATACTAGCCCAATAGGATGTCTTGTCCTTTTCTTCGATCTTGTATTGTGGATTTTTGTAATGTCTTTGAGTTGTTGAACGATGTATCATGGTTTTTATGCATATGTTTGATAAATATTAATGATGAAATGTGATTGACATTGCTATAATCCTTGTGACTAATGAGCCCATGGAGGGCGTAGTTTTTGATGTGCACGATCATGCCCGACGGACAGGTACCATTTGGACTGGTACACATGGGGAGATGATTAGTTCGGACCTCCATGGGGCTAAAGAGCCCATCAGATGGTTGCTGATACCCTGTCAGAGGGGCAGAGACAGGACAATGTTTGACCGAGGTTTTGCACCGGAGAAGAAGAGGACGTTTCACCAGAGGCACTTTGGCAGAGCCCAGCCTAGGGGGAATGACTCCTTTTCAGTGGAACGTTGGCCTTGGAAGGCTCAGAGCATCCCCATCCTTACCATGACGTCATCCAGCTTCATGGTCATTCTTGGAGGTAGACTGGGCAGCAGTGGCACGTGTGGCATGTTGGAGAGGCCCCTGGGGGGTCAACGTTTTGCTCCTGGATGCCTCATCTGCCCTAAAAGGGGCTAGCGCCTCCCTTGAAGGGGATTTTACCTTTATTACAACTCAGTTAGGGTTTTAGTTTGACAATTTAATGTAAAAACAATATTCTGGTCTTGTCGGCCATTTTTTATGACCTAAAATTAATTAAGGTCATTGATACACTATATATCGAGGAGTTTTATCCTCATTTTAACATAACACACAACTCACTCTCCTAGTGAGATTTGATATTTTGCGCCCTTGTTGGGGTATTTCATCTTTTAAGTGAGGTGCACTTGTTCCCTTCTTCCTTTCTCCTTTGCTGGATAGCTGCAACTACTGTACTCCACAAGACTTGCGCTATAGATGAGTGAGTGTGTGTATCAAATGAGGAGGGCGTCACCTTTATTTATACTGGACTAGGCAGGTGTCTTTTCCAGTAGGGATGACCTCTTTCTGGAAAATATATTTTCTCTGTCTTTTTCCTATGGGGCCGTCTTCTCTTCTAGGATCTTCTAATTTCTTTTGAGGCTTCTTTGATCTATTCAATGGTTTTTCTTTGACTTCTTGGCATCTTCATCTCTAAGAAAAGTTGTCCCAGAGGTGAATACCTTCCACTTCTACCAAAAACATCAACACTCCCTCTTAGCTAGGGAGTTATTCTCCATGATGTTCTCCTCTGGTCCTCATAGCCTCGCAGGCTATGCCATGGTCCTCAGACCATGCCATGGTCACATAGACCATGCTACTGGTAGTGTTATCGCACAACTTGTAGGTTGAGCAAAGCTCGACCCAACCACCAATTGGCGACAACTTAGATAGCACCTACCACTGTCACCTTAGACAGGTGTTCTCGTCACTTTAGAGGTGAGGTAGTCATTTCAAGGGGGGAAACTCGATGACCCTAGGGGGGATTGAGATGAAAATGATAAGTATGGATGGATATCCCTAAAGGTCAATTCTAAATGAAAAGGGGAGCTTGGAAAAGGGTCTTGGGAAAGGTAAAGGGTTGCCAAATAAGTTGAGTGACCTGTCAAGAGTAAGGTACCTGCTCGAGACACAATAAAAACCAAGGATACTTGTAATATGTTAGTTGGACAAGCAAGTTAAGCTTGCTATCCCTAATTGCAGTAAAAGTAAATGATATATATCAGCACATAGAAGATAACAAAGTTTGCAAAATAAGTGCTAAAAATGTAATTGAATAAGCAAAAGACAAGCTAGTGAAAGCTAGCTTAACCCAATAATGATAAAGCAACACTTTAGCGCAAAAGCAAGGCTGAAAACAAAAGCTTACTGCAGTGATATTTATCAGCCTTATGGCTGTAGAAAACCAATCTTTATAGCAGAAAAATCAGCTAATGAAAATCACTTTTAACTAGCTCAACAAGTGCGCTAGGGTTAGTAGAGAGTTAGGGCAAAGTTAGGGGTTAGTCCTAGGGTTAGTTTAGGAGTTATTAGGGGTTAAAGGGTTAGGTTTTCTGCAGCCTTATGGCTGTAGAAGTTAGTTGTAACAACAACAAGATTCAATGGTTGAAAGGGGACGCCTCAATGAGACAAGAGAGCCAAATGCTCAGAGAACAACTTCCAAAAGAGACAACTTCAAAACTTGAAACTTTCACAAGAGAAAAAGTAGCCCAAGATAGCGAAAATTTCCGTCCAATACTTCTCACAATGGGAGAGTTATGTTTTTTAAAATAAGATCTTAAGATCTCTATTTATACAAAAAGTCCCTAACATAGTTTGTTCACATAATTTTAGGGCAAACCACAAGATTAGGGGTCAACAACCCTAATCTTGCCCGTTTACACAAATAATATTAAACAATTCATCTTTAAATTCACTTTTACACAAAAGAAAACTCTAAAATAAGATGTCACCCTTCTAGGCTGACGTTTTGGCACTTTTAGGTCAAACGTTGAGTTGGAGATGATATAGTTGGGCCTCCAAAGGCCACGTGTTTCTGATCCAACTTTCTATTCCATGATCCAAGGGTTCCTTCCTTCAAATCGTGCCATGTGTACTCATCACCACCTCAAGCCCCTCAAGCATGACGCCAAGCCTCCAAAAGATGACGTTTTTCCTCTCCTAGGCAAAATGTTTGTCATGTGAGGGCTAGGTCATGTCTCTCAAGTCATCTTCTAGGCCTCCAAAGGTACATCTCTCTCATCCGACATGCAAGCCCTTGGCATCCAACCTGTGGGCTTCAAGCCCCATGGAAGCCCAAGCTAGGCTTGTTCCTCCAAAACTGTCCACCAACTAGGTCCTGCAAAGACAAATAAGCATGCCCTCCAAGGATCTCAAGTCATAACATCATGGTAGTAAATCAAATCAATAAATGAGCCACCTAAGCATGTGCATCAAAGATTACCTGGTCAAACAGGTAAGTGTTCAAAGACATTATGTGACTTGCCAAGTTTGGATATGGAAGGGTTGGCGAGATGTCCTATTGGGTAGATCTTTCCCTAGATCAAGGAGTGTTTACCAAGTGATCCCTCTCTAAGCCATGTAAAGTGGATGCAGTTGTTGTGGATCAAGACTCATTGGGCATGGGGTTCATGACATACAAGGGGTTGTAGTGTCTCATTCATGGGTGCCTTTGTATAGGGTGTGTGGCACCTTCGTTTGCAATGCAATTTTTCCAAGCCCATCCTCTTGCCATTCTTTGTTTCTTTCATGTTTCAAAGGACGAGTTGAAGGCCACTGTCCTGGCTTGGTGTCCAGATAATGACAATGTCACTCACAAATACCTTGCGGAAATGAGAAGGGTGGCTCGTGATGGGACCTCCTTTCTCTCAGTTGTGCAACTGAGAGTCACTACCTTGGCTTGGTGGCTAGATGGTGGTAATGTCATACTGCTAAATACCCATGATCATGATAGGCCGGCTCGTGATGAGACCTCCTATCCTTCAACTACCCCCCTAAGCATTCTATCATTTATTTTTTATGGGTCCCCCTTTTCTTATAGAGAAGCGTTTCATTGGTTTATTGGGGAATCCCTGGGCGAAGCATCTGGAAGGTTATATATAGTCTTTTATCTTTTTATCCAACAACAATCCCTCTGGGCCTTTAGCCCCTTCTTCCCATAGAATGAGGGACAACCTGTTCTTGGGTCGATACACCCTAAAATCCCAAGAGACAAGGAAATGCAGGGTTTAAGTGATGGAAAGTGGTAAGTATGGCTGGGAACGGTACAATGGCTTTTCAAGGGAGTTCCTAGTAGCAAACCCATTCTCGAGGAAGACCACTTACTAGGGCACAATGTCAACCACCTAGGTGAAACAGGGGTAAAGGCATAATATCGAAGCATATGTCATGAAATCTAAAGCAATCTAAGATACAACATACCCAAATGCCTCAAATATTGAAATGACACTCACCATAATACCTGACTTGTAACTCATGGAGCAAGGCCCAGTGCCTCTCAGAAGCCAGTTGGTGTGGTAGATTTCATCTGAAAATCTTGACGTCCGTGGTGGTGTGTAGGGTCTCTATCTGTGCAAGTGGATACTGCTGGTCATTTAGTTTCTCGGCACTCCGTAGCTGCAACCTGAGGGCCTCGAGACATAATCTCCTTAGTTATCCCACAAAATGAGGATAATAGGTAGCATCATCACGTCACACATGGCTACAACCAATGTGGATCTATCAATCTCATCTAGGGGCTACAACCAATGTGGATCTATCAATCTCATCTAGGGGCTACAACCCGCTAGCGAACATTAGGGCTGCAACCTCGTAGTGTGTGTCATCATTTTCAAGGGCTACAACCACAAGACGTGTCCATTGGGGCTACACCCCAAGGGACGATGGGCTACAACCCATAATATCCCAACCACATAAGCTACACCTCAAGAGTCGTTGGGCACTAACCCAATATGTCATCACAGGTCAACCCAACTCAGTCCATCTAGGAGTACAACTTGGAAAAATATCCCAACCACATGGGCTACACCCAAAAGGTCACTAGGCACCAACCTAGTATAATATCCCAATTGCTTGCGCTGCTCCTCAATGGTCGTTGGGCACCAACCCAATATAATATCCCAATCGCTTGAGCTGCACCTCAAGGGTCGCTGGGGACCAACCTAGTATAATATCCCAATCGCTTGAGCTGCACCTCAAGGGTCGCTAGGCACCGACCCAGTATAATATCCCAAGTGCTTGAGCTGCACCTCAAGGGTCGCTGGGCACCAACCCAGTATATCGTCACAGGTCAGCCCGACTCAGTGCATCGAGGAGTACGACCTGGAGAATGGCTCACAAAGATGGTCATACAAAGCTGCAACCATCAACACTCCCTCTTAGTGAGAGGGGTATTCTCTACCAGTTCAAGTTTTATCATGGAAGTACTCGAACTTCGACTTGGCAAGGGGCTTAGTGAGAACATCTGCAATCTGCTCATTTGTAGGAAGGTACTGCATTAGTATTGCTTTGCTCAACATCATGTCTCGAATGCAATGAAACTTGATATTGACATGTTTTGAGCTGTCATGAGACACTAGGTTCTATGAGAGCTTAACAAAGCTTTGGTTATCGCAATGAATCACGGTGGGATCCAACATCTGCCCAAACAATCCTGCAAGGAGCTTCCGAAGCCACACTGCTTCACGTACTGCCATACATATTGCAATATACTTCCTGTCCACTATGCTCCCTGCCCAATCAGAATCAACATATCTCTGGAATCTCATGTCAATACTAGAAGCATATCTTAGGCCATATCCAACTGTGCCTCGCAAGTATCTTAACACATGCTTCGCAGCTACCCAATGCAACTGTCTCGATTGACTCATGAACTTGTTGAATTTTCATTAGTTTTGTTAACATTATATTTACCATAACATTTTGATCTTCTTTTAACATTCAATAACCATATACAATACTGTTGTCACTGTTTGGGAAAGATGTGTTAGTGTACTTCCGAATAGCACATCGCTTGCATACTTCATGATGCTTTGTGTTGAAATCTGGAAGGCCTGTCACTATCTCCTTGAGCACCTTGAGTGCTCCATGATGCCTATGCCACAACTCTGCCATGTCACATGTGCTGCTCACCAATGCTTGGGCTGACTCAAACTGAATCTTGTACAACTTCTCTCTCATGAATCCAAACACTTTAGTAGACTTGAATTCCTTGGGCCTGATGTACACTCTCCCATCCTGAAATGAGACCACATAGCCCCTATCCTCCAAGGCTGAAACTGGTATCAGGTTCTTCGTCATACTTGGAACATATAGCACATTTCTCACCATTAGTGGTTTCTCAGACTCCCTCTGAAATGTCACTGTCCCATGGCTTGCTACCTGACACTTGGCATTATTGCCCATCTCAATAACGAGGCCCATCTCCTCTTCCTTCAAGCTGGAGAAGTAATCCCGCACTCTAGTTATGTGACTAAAGGCGCTACTGTTTATATACCATATGCCTGAACTGGCTGAATTGGAGAGACATGAAATGAGTGGAAACTCACTCTCAAATCTAGTTGCAAACTCATCAACTTCAGTAGAAGCTGATGTTGCCATCTGTGACTTCTTGTTGCCCTTCTTCTTGTTTGGGCATTGGCTGACAAAGTGTCCTGGCTTGTGACAAGCATAACATTTAATTTTGCTGAAATCCTTCCCCTTCTCTCCCTTTGAGGTTTGGCCCCCACTAGGGCCCTTCTTCGCTTTGAATTTTCCCTTGCTTGCTAGAGCAAGGTTCTCTTCATCCTCTATCTTCGACTGGCTGGCCTGTGAAGACCCAACTCGCAGCTCTTCCTGAGTAAAATTGTCTCATAGCCTCTCCTAGTCGAGAAGCTTCTCTCGTGCTACTACACCTCGGATAAACACATCCCACTGTTTGGTGAAGCCATTCAAGGTTGTCCTCACCAACTTAGTCTCATCCACAGTCTCCCCAACTGCTGCCAGGTCATCTATAATCTGAGTGAACTTGGTGAGATAGGTAGCAACAAAATCACCCCAGGCCATCTTTGTGCTCCTAAGTTTCTCTCTGAGCATAATCTTTCTGCTCTGGTTATCTGACTGGTACAATTTGGTCAATGCTTCCTTATTATGCAAATTGTAGTTTGGGCAAAGCGCGACCCAATCCACAAGATGGAGAGAACTATGGGAGTAACTACCCATTGTCACCTTAGGTAAGTACTCCCCTCGCTTTAGTGAAGGAGAAATCCTACACAAGGGGGCTATCCTGGGTGTCCCTAGCGGGAAATGAGATGGAAAGTGGAGTAATGGAAGATGATGCCCCTATAGGTCAAGCTAAGAAGTGGAAGATGGCTTGGAAAGAAGTCTTGTAGATGGTCAATGGTTGCCAAACGTTTGAGTACCTGCAGCAAAGGATTGTGTTGCCGTCCTTATACACACTTGCAAACGTGGGCTAAGTCCAACCCACTGAGTGTGTCCTTGGAGGCACAATGCCTAGGTTTAAATCCCACTGTCACCTCGACTTGAACCTCTTCCGTCTAGGCTTACTTCTAGGGAAGCCAAGGGGGATAGACCCTAGTTACTATGTGAAGTTAAAAGTTAATTTCTAGGAGTTGATTTTAGTTGATTAAAGGTTTGGGGGATCTAGCCTATATGCAAAAGCAACAATGCAAAGTGCAAGATTATAGATGCAAAAGAAGTCCTTTCCCTAAGGCAACTTAGACTAGTGCCTATGATTGGGCAAGGGGTCAACTAAGTTTGAGGGAGTTTCGTTTTACAAAAGATTACAATTAGATTACAAAATGAATTACTAGATACAAGATTTACAACTATCTACAAAGTTAAAGAATCTAAAGAATAAGTAAGAGATACAACCATGAGAATACAATGATACAATAATGGACAAAGCAAGATACAAAACAACTAACTAGCCACTAATCTTGAAATGGAGTTGAATGTGCAGGTTAAGAAGATATTGCTCAAAGATAAAGTGAACCACAACACATCAAGTCAACTATCCCAAATAAGAGTGCCTCCAAAAGGATGCACAACTCAAGGGGAAGTTTCATTGGCATATAAAGTCACAAACTCTAAACAATAAAGAAGCCTCCAAGGGATGCTCAACTTCAAGGAAGGAGACCAATCACATAAAAAATAACTTAAACTCAATATTAAAGCATGAAAAGAGGCTTCCAAGGGCTAAAGCGCAACTTCTAAATCACTTAATCCAACCGACAAATGCTTAAAGTAAATCTTGCATGAAAGATGTAAAATTAAGTGCTTGCAATGTGTAACTTAAGCATGAACCATAAAAGATAACCAAAGTAAATTGCCCAAGGTTAAGTGGATTAATTTTAGGATTAATTAAGTTGTTAAGTTAGAAGTGAATCCTAAACTAAGTGATAGCCCAAGAACTCTCCCCGCTTGTACCAAAAGAATTGCTGGGTGCTCAATAAGTGAGGCAAACAAGGCCACACCCTAGCTCCATAGGTTAATCCAGGAAAAGTACTCCACAGGGAGGACACCTAGTGTCGTGAGATCGTTCTCGATTTAGCACCCCCCGCTTCTTCCTTAAGCTCCCTTTTTGATGCAAAAGTTTGGACAATAAGTGGTGACCTATTAAACTAGGTTGATTTTAGGCCCTAAGAGACTAAGGTAAATTGAGTTTAGTTAGATTAAGTCAGATTACATTAGTTGAAGGTGTTTGCAAATGTAGTGCTTGTAAGAGAGTGTGCTTGCAAAGTGAAAGTACTTGAAAGATGAGCTTGAGAAGTAAAGTACTTAAAAGAATTACAAGAAACTTAAGTGCTTGAACTAAACCACAAGATTATACATTGCTCATAAGATTGCAAGACATAAAAGGTAAAAGTACTTAAAGATATAAACTTGAAAGAGCATGAAGTACTTCAAAGTAATTTGCAAGAAATGAAAGTACTTGAATGTAAATAACTTGAAATAGCAAAGTACTTGAAGAGTAAATGACTTGCAATGAAAGTAAAGTAGATGAAAGAATTAAACAATTATGCCTCCATGGGCCTAAACTAGCACATGATTATTACCTTTTAGATTTAGATTTATTTTAGACCATTAAACATGTGAAAAAAAGAAAAAAACCATGAACTAATCTAGCCTTACGATGTTGGGGGTTGGCATAGCCAAGCACAATCCAAGGTGTAGGCAAACAAGATAAAATAAAATGCTTGAAAGGAAACTAAATTAAACAACCTCAACAAGTTCACAAAGTGGAGGACAAAGCCTTCCGGTTTTGTGCACAAGTGGGTGCAAGAAAAGGAAAATAGAACTTGAAAGTAAAGCCTAGCCTCTCAACCTTGTCCTAATGACAAGTGGCGCAAACAAATAAAAATTAACTTGTTGAAAAATAAAACTACTTTCTAGCCTTACGATTTTGGGGGTTGATTAGCCAAGCACTCACCAAGATGTAGGCGACTTGCAAAAATTAAAAAGTTGCAGAAAATTATTACAAGAGAGAAGTGCAAGCCCTTTGGGACTCCCTTGGGCTTGCTTACAATGACTAGAATAGAAGATAAGATAGGGTATTTGGTTACCCAACTTTGGGAGGCTGTTCTTTAGCTTTGTGTGGCCCCAAATGGCCTCTTGGACACCGCCTTGGTCACTAACCTGCAAAAAACCAGCAAAAAGCAAAAACTTGCTGGAAATGCTGCAAAAAGTGACAAAACTTCAAAAAAATTCTGTTAGTTACAACAAAAACTTTCTGCAGAAAAAATCAGCAAGATATAATAATGTATGTGACCTATTGCATGTGTTAGAATACCCAAATATATGATGGAAATGTACATAAATAAAATGCAGAAATTTTAGAGGGTGAAAATGGGTCAAAAGGGAAGATTTTCAGATCTGAAATCTTCTCTTAAAACCCTAGATAATCTTGCCAAACTCTCAAGCTAAGCTTCAAGAAACAATAAGAAGTGAGTAGATCTAGAGATTAACGCAAAATACTTTGAAATAACAACTAAAAACTCACTAGATCTATGACAATACTATCATAAACCTACACTAGCAAAATATTTTGCTAAATATTCCTACCATATATCTCAAAGCATGCATAAGAAGAATGAAAACAAATGAACAAGATCACTTCATGTAAAAGATGGCACCAATAATGCTCTTAACACCAATTGACTCGAAAGATTTCCTTTATTGATAGTAGAAGGTTGTTGTAAATAGTTGCAACAAGCTTCTATGCAAAAACTAGAGCAAAAATGAGAGAGAGAAGAGCAATGGGAGAGATGGGAGAGAGAGAGAGGAAATTTGGGTAGAGTAACAGTAGCAAAAGAATTGGTGAGAAATGAGGAGGGGAGGGGTTTCATTTATACTTGGAGAGCTAGAGCTACCCCTCTTGGATGAGTTACAAGTGTCACACATCCAAGAGAAATAGACAAAGTCAAGGAAAAGTCACTTTTAGGGTTTTAGTAAGTTAGGGTTTTGGTAAATGAGTGAGGGGGTGAGGTGTAAAGGGGGAAAACACCTTTTCCTATGGTCAAACATTAAGTTAGACATCAAGGAGGGCGAATTTAGGGTTTAGGTGGCTTTTTTCACTTAAACTTTTTATTTCCCACATGTCAATTTAGCTAGGGAACACCACTTTAAGTTGTTGGCTAGGCAAGGGGGGGTCTTTTAAATGAAAATTTACTTTTCCAACTTAGGAAAAAGGTTAGGAAACCTTTCCCACTCTCTCTTATGACTTTTTGCTCATTTTACAATTTTTGGCTTTTTTAATTTAGCCAATTATTTGCTGATTTTTGATAGACTTGGACTCCTCATGGACAATGACCTAGCAAAACTTGTCCAATTTGTTGAAATATTGTAGGTGCAAAGAGTATTCTATTTATTATTAATGTATTATTCATTAGATTAATCCCCTTTTGTGGATTGATCATGTCGGGTATTGTAAATGACCAAATCCCCTTTTGCGGATTGGTCAAACCCTAATTGTAATAGGCTAAATAAGAAGTCGGCCCCATAATACATTAAAGTGGTTATAACCACCCAGAATGAGAAGCCGGCCCTGCCAGTTAAAAAACACCTCAGTTCAACGCCTGCCAGATTGTGTAAATAAGAGAGGCTAGCGCCTCATTTGTTCACTCACTCACTTGCTCACCAGAGCGCAAGTTTGGAGCTGCAGTTGGAGAAGAAGGAAGAGAGAGAGACGCATACTTGGGAGAGGACTTTCTGTATTGCTTTGGTTTATTCTCTTGGCATTGTATTGACTATCTATATTAAGGAAGTTTTTGCTGGGTTTTCTCCCCCATGAGGGTTTCCCAGGATAAATGTTGTGTCGCTTGTGATTGTGTATTTCTCAATGATCCTTTCTATGCTATGGTTATCTAGTGAATTGAAAAGAAACCTAATAATAGCTTAAACTCTAACATGGTATCAGAGCTAAGCTGAAGAGAACATCTTTCACAAAAAGTGAAAAACGTCATTGTTGTCGTACATGCAAATTAGGGCTTTTTATTGAAGAAGAATTTCAACCCGAAAACCATCTAGAAAAGTGCGTCCTTCCTCAAGGATCACTTTGGCATCCTCAGTGCAACTTTTCAGTGGGTACATCTCCCGGAAAGTGAAACCTTAGTTTTCACAAAGTACCAGAAGTATCAGAAAACCAGAGTTACCAGAGTACCAGAAGTACTAGAAAACCAAAAGCACCAGTCCAGAAATCCGCTGGTCAAGTTTGAGGGGGTAAAATTTGGATTTTTAGAAATCTGACTGCACCAACTTACTTGCCTCAGCTCAGCACATCTATCCCCTGGATCAAAATTTCAAAATTTGAAGTTTGAAAAATTAGGGTTTTCCTCATAAAACCCTAAGTTGTAGTTGCAGTATCAATTACAGTTGCTGTACTAGTTGAAGTATCAGGCGTAGTACCAGTTGCAGTCACCCTTAAAGTTTTTAAGAGTTGGTGATCAGTGTCGCTGCTACTAGATGGTGCCACTACCTGCAAATGCTATCAAAGGTATGTACTCACATATGTTTAAATTGTTAAGTTTTAAAGGGTATTTGTAGGAGAAGGGATCTCATGCCATAGATCCAGAAGGATCTCAAGATCCAACACATTCAGAGGAATTATGCAACCTAGGTGTGATTATTCGGATATGCATCTATTTGTTATGACATTATTTTGATCAGTGTTGCATGTTGTAGCTATGACCACCATACTAACCTTTGGTCAAAATTAAAGTCAAGGTATTAGATGGATTAAAGTTGAGATCATAGAGTTTATTCTCTAACCCAACCTTCTATCAAGATAGCATATTGTCTTAGTACAAGAAGGCAGGTTGAAGAAAGCACTCGTCATCTTGAGTGAAGGAGACTTGGAAGAAAAGCAACACACTCATTCTTGAGGACAAGGCTCCAGGTTCCAGGTTTGATTAATTAAGTTGATAAGATTCAAAGTTGCACATGACAAGTTGATGACTACCCTTTTACAAGTAAACACTATAGTTGATAACAGTCTTTGAAAAGTATTATACTTGGTAGCATGTGAGCATATTGAGATAAATGCTTAATGTAATCATTTGCCTCATACAACTAACATCTCCTCTAGGAGAAACCTCTTGTGTTAGTTCCAGGTTGCCATGGAGGAATGTTTGATCACAACACTATAAGAGTGTTGACCTCATTTCGTATTGTATCTCTTACTTTTGATCTTTGCTTCAGACAGGCCACAAGTGATAGCTCTAAAGGAGCTACTGTGATGATTATTCGTGCTATTGTTTTATCTACTATTATCAAAAGAGTATTATTCTTGCTTGTTGTTTTGTTGACTTGTTTAAGGTCACAGGTGATAACCCTGAGCAAGCTATAGTGAAGGTTGCTGAAGGCAACATATTAGATGAGATATGAAGCAGACTATGTACATGACCATATACACTCATGTACCAAAGAAGATGACCATATACACTCATGTACCAAAGAAGATGAAGAAGAAGCTATCTTTTGAGATTCAGAGTATCTCATATGAAGATTGATTGTAAGGAGCAGAAGGCTCCAAAGATGATCGAACATTAGAACAATATCTCACAACAGAATTGTTCAAAGGTTAATGAAGTCACCTTGACAAGAAGCATAACTCGTTTGAAGCCTGACTCAGTCTTTCATATTTAGACTTGGTATTCAACACCACGTATACCCTGTAAGAGATGATGAAGTCCTTGTAGACTCAAAAGAAATCGAGAGTAAGCCTGATCTCAGAAAGGATCAGATGAAGAGACAACTTCCATGACCGGAAGACAGATGCCGTGAGAATACTAGATCGTAGCTTCAGAAACTTCTAGGAGATATGAAATCTCATAGGAAGATTCCCTTGTTTCAGTGACAGAGAAGGAAGCCAGTCAGAAAGACTAGGATATGGATTCTTCCGTGAGACTAGAAGAGAAGTCAGTATTGACTTCCAAGATTGATCTATACAGATCAAGCATGTTGCAGATGTGCAAAGCCTGATGTGTGTCAAGAGGATTCTCCTAGCAAGAGGGAGAAGACTATGATGAGACACTTACTCTAGTAATTGAAGAAACAGTTCCAGTGTTTATGAAGACAACTAGATCAACCATGATTCATATATAGTATGAGATGCAGGGGGAGCAATCCCCATATTGAGTGGCAGTTGGTGTATTACATTAGTTGGGTCATGGAGACATAAAAGATAGAGTCACCTCCATGAAAGAAGAAGAGCTACCTTCAGTATCAGTTATTGAGCCACTCTCAATTTCAGATGAAGCTATCTCCGCGATAGAATAAGAGGAGTTACTCACAGATATTTGCAGCCACAGTGAGGATGAAGCAATCATTCTCAGCCTCAGAGCAGCTGGAGGTGCATTGTCCCAGTTCCAGAAGGAACGGTTGTAGAAAGAGGAGAGGACATACTCTTAGGCAGTGAGACAGATAGTGCTTTGTAGAGAGCACATAGAGCTAGCACATGATTGTGTAGATTGAGTTGCAGTTGAGCAAGTGTACCAGATTGGTACAATGTAATGAGAAATTTTTGACTTGAAGATTGAAGATAAAAAGACTCATGTCTGTCAGTTGAAGGAAGCTCTGTCCGTGTTGAAGCAAGCTCCTAGAGCTTGATATAAAAGAATTGACAGTTTCCTGACGAGCTTGGGCTTTACCAAGAGTAAAGTTGATTCTAACCTTTATCTAAAGGTTATGAATGATGAGCGAGTGATGTTACTACTATATGTAGATGATGCATTCTTGACAAGATGAAGAAAAAATCATCACAGATTGTAGAAGAAGCTCGCTACAGAGCTTGATGGAAGACCTAAATGCATTATCTCTTAGGTCTTGAAGTTTGGCAGAGCACAGAGAAGATCTTCCTTAACTAAGGGAAGTATGCAGTTAAAATGAAGATGTTTGACATGTTGAAATGTATATCCATGTACACACCCATGGAAACGAAGTTGAAGTTCCTGGTAGATACCTCGTCAGAATTGGTTGATGTTATTCTGTATAGACAGATTATTGGTTCAATGATGTATTTGACGAATACCAGGCTAGATATATGTTTTGCCTTGAGTCAGTATCTGGTAGAACCCAGACGTGTTCACATTATTGCTGCAAAACATATGATGAGATACCTTAAGGGTACATTGAATTTTGGTCTCTATTATACTAGAGATCATGACTTCAGACTGAGTGGTTACACCGATTCAGATTGAGCTGGAAGTGTTTCTGATAGAAAGAGCACTTCAGGATGTTGTTTCAATCTGAGGCCAGTCATGATCTCATGGCAGAGTAGGAAGCAATTCATCATTGCTCTGAGCATGGCAGAAGCAGAATACATTGTTGCATGTTTCGCTAGTTGTGAAGCCATATGGCTTCAGATGTTGTTGACCGATCTATTTGATCTGGAGATGGAAGCCACCGTGATTCTATGTGATAACCAAGTTGTATAAAATGATGGAGAACCATGTGTTCCATGACGAGTCGAAGCACATAGAGATCCAATATCACTTCACCCATGATATGAAGCAGAGAGGAGCTATAAAATTCCAATATGTTGAAACAGATGAACAGGTTGCAGATGTGTTAACCAATCCTCTGTCTCGTGTAAAGTTTGAGCACTTTCGAGACAAGCTTGGTATAGTCTGAAAGAACCTCCCTCGAAAGGGGGAGTAGTGTTGATGATACTATGGTATCTTGATCAGTAGTGGTAGCTCCATTAGGATTTTTATAATCCTAGGGAATCTTATGGTTCCTGGGCAGATCCCGAAGGTCCAGTAAGGATGGTCTGTCAGAGTACCACGTGGTAGCTTCGTTAGGATTTTATATCCTAGGGAATCTCATGATTCTTGGGCAGCTCCTTAGGGATTGTTAGAGTACCACAAAATGTTGTTGTTGCCAGCCTTGTGCTGTGATGCCAGCCTCGTGTTGATGACATGCCAGCCTCGTGTTGTGATGATGTGCCAACCTTGTGCTATGATGATGTGTTGCCAGCTTCGTGCTGTGATGCCAGCCTCGTGCTGATTACATGCCAGCCTCGTGCTGTGATGATGTGCCAGCCTCGTGCTGTGATGATGTGTTGCCAACTTCGTGCTGTGATGCCAGCCTCGTGCTGAAGACTCTCAACCTAGTGCTGATGTTGATGATGCTCCAGCCTTTGTGCTGTGTTGTTGCTGTTATTAATGATGATGATATATTAGTGTTATACTAATCCATGTTAATGCAGATGTTGATGATGCCACTCCAGCTTCTTGCTGAAGATGATGATGATGATGTTACTTTAGCCTCATGCTAAAGATATTGATGATATTACTTTAGCTTCATGCTAAAGAAGATGATGATGTTACTTTAGCCTCATGCTAAAGAAGATGACGATGCTACTCTAGCTCCATGCTGTGAACGATGATGATGAGAAAAGCTTTCGATGATTTATAGATATGCCAGTCAGTGTTCCAAGATGCTGTTGATGATGCTGCCCTCTCTCTCGTTCGATGCTGTTGTAGAATACCCTTCTTGTTAAGGGGGAGTGTTGAAATATTGTAACTGCAAAGAGTATTCTATTTATTATTGATGTATTATTGATTATATCAATCCCCTTTTGTGGATTGATCATGTCGAGTATTGTAAATGACCAAATCCCCTTTTGCGGATTGGTCAAACCCTAATTGTAATAGGCTAAATAAGAAGTCGGCCCCAGAATACATTAAAGTGGTTATAACCACCCAAAATGAGAAGTCAGCCCTGCCAGTGAAAAGAAACCTCAGTTCAACGCCTGCCAGATTGTATAAATAAGAGAGGCTAGCGCCTCATTTGTTCACTCACTCACTTGTTCATCAGAGCGCAAGTTTGGAGCTGCAGTTGGAGAAGAAGGAAGAGAGAGAGAGTCACATACTTGGGAGAGGACTTTCTGTATTGCTTAGTTTATTCTCTTGGCATTGTATTGGCTATCTATATTAAGGAAGTTTTTGCTGGGTTTTCTCCCCCATGAGGGTTTCCCAGGATAAATGTTGTCCCTTGTGATTGTGTATTTCTTAGTGATCCTATCTATGCTATGATTATCCAGTGAATTGAAAAGAAAACTAATAATAGCTTAAACTCTAACACAATTGAGCTTAAACTTGGTCCAAGGGTGTAAGGGGTCTCATTCCATTTCTTTTGAGCACAAATAACCCTATCAAAAATCCAATGACCTAGTTTTTACATTTTTTATAAAAAAAAATTAAAATTACCATTAACTAGGTAATTTTAAAAAGTTAAAAAAAACTATCTAGACTCTACGGAATTCCGCAAAACTTTAGGAGATGTCTAGCATGGTCATTTACAATATTCCCAGACACTAGCTACTAGAGGGCTAGACTATTAGAACGCCTTTCACCACTTTGGAGGAATTATTTGTGGGAGTGAAAAACTCAAGGGAAATTAATAAGGCTGGTTAAGCCAAATTAATAACCTGAGGAAAAAAACACTCAGTGAAAGGGACTCCTCTAATGATGAAGTCATAAGGTAACTGACCTAACTATGATCCATGCAGACTCATTACATTATAATCCCACGCATGGGAGCGGAACTTCCATTACAAAAAGAAGTGCTGAAGGCCAAAACTGTCTTGTAGAACTAGTAAGTCTCTGACTTGGTAGCACCTGATGGTGCATATCTTCATGGTACATGGAGTTGACCTCCTAGTTGAAATAGGTGGTCAACAGATTGTACCTACCCGAGACAAGAGAAAAACAAGTATACAAGCCCAATATTCCAGTGGACAAGCAAGTGAAGCTTGCTGTTCTAAATTACAGCAGTAAACAAATATATATATTAACAATGAAATCAATTAATTACTGCAGAAATAACCATCAAAATTATTGAGTAAGTATTGGACAACAAAGCACTAAATTAGTAGATAACTTTCCAATATTCAAGCACGAACTTTGATTGTAAAAGAGGGTTGCTAGATAATGTTTTCAGAGATTTATTATAGCAGGCTTATGGCTATAGCAAGATTTGCTACAACAGCAAGTTTCAACAACCAAAAATCACGAGTAAACTGCCCAAAAGATGCACAATGACTAGTAGATTATTATGGCAGCTTCTAAGCAATTTCTGACAGTTGAAAAGTGTGTAAGAGAAAGAAGTTTGAATGAGTTTGTTGCAGCCCTAATCGCTGTAGCATAAAGTTTATAACAGCAATAAGATATCCTTGACCAATCAAAATGCCTAGTGGCTCAAGCAAGCTATTAAGGCAAATAATTGATTCCACTTTAAACAATTTGAATATCTCATAAAATCATGCATTCCAATGCAATTAATTTATTTCTCCAATACAATTTTCAGATTAGTGCTTTGTATCTATTGGGTAAATGGAGTCTTGGATGTAAGAGTTAGATCCACAATGTCACTAGGGGTGTAGGCTCTTCTACCCTCTAGAGCATGCAAAACCATCTAAGGTAAGGCTAGGAGAGTGTAAGCCCTTTTACTCCTCCTAGGAACCTTGTAAAAATGACTTACAACTAGTAAATAAGATGAACCTTAGTGGAGGATGTATACCTTTATAATCCTCCAAGGTTTTAAGACAAGAATATCAATGAAACTAGAAGAAAATACCAACAAAATGCAGAAATTTCCTTACCAATTCCACAAAATAGCATGATCAAACCCTAGGTTACCAAGCAATATCCATCCAAGTGCAAGAGATCAAGCCTCCCAGAGGTGCACACCACCTTAGCTCCATAATATTCCAAGAGAAGAAACACCTAGAGATAGTTGCACAAGAGAGAGGTAATCCAAATTTCCCAAGTAGGGTGCAAATTTCAGCCAAGTAGTTTTCTCATGTCAGAGAGCTATCTCCAAATGAAACGAAATTGATCCTTATTTATACAAAAACTCCTAAAAAGCGTTTGTCCACATAGATTAGGGTAAACCACAAAATAAGGGAGCCATTCCCCCTTTATTTTGCCCCTTTACAAAGTAAATTTAATTTTAACTTTAAAAATGCACAAAAGAAACCCTAAAACATGACGTCAATCCCTTCTAGGGTGACGTCTTGGTCACTTCAACAAGTCATTGAACTTGAGGTTGAAATTGTTGGGCCTCCAAAGGCCTTCCCTTCATGCATTGGGGTCTTCTCTCCAAGGTACAAGGGATCTTCCTCATAAAAAGTGCCAAGTGTCCATCAAACATCACCATCACCACCAAAACCCTAGCCCTAGGGTGATGTCAAGCCCTCCAAGATGACGTCTTAGCCTCTGAAGGAAAACCATTGGGCTTGTAAGGGCCAGGTGAAGTCCTCCAGGGTCTCTTCCTTTGCCTCCAAAGGCAACGTTCATCTCTTGTATTGCCGCAAGGTCTGGGACATGGCATCCAACCGGTGGGCTTCTTGCCCCAATGAAGGCCCAAGCTGGGCTTGTTCCTCCAAAATGTCCATCAACAAGGTCCTACAAATTCAGAAAAGTGCGCCTGCCAAGGATCTCAAGTGAAAGCATCATGGCAAGTAAAATCACTTTTAATATAAGAGCCACCTCATCAAATTAAACAAGTGCTCAAAGACCCTATGCAATTTGCCAAGTTTAGATATGGGAAGGTTGACAAGGTGACCTATTGGGTGAATCAATCCTTAAGTCAAGGAGTGTTTCCTAGGTGGAAACCTCTCTAAGTCATTTGGAGAAAATGAAGTGGATGGGGGTAAGACTTTTGGGCATGGGGTTCATTACATACAAGGGTTTGTATTGTTTCATTTATGGATGCCTTTGTAGAGGGTGTGTTGCACCTTCGTTTTCAATGCAACCTTTTTCTAAGCCCATTTATTGCCATTAATTATTTAAAGTGCTTTCAGGTTGAAGCCAAAGTGAGACTTCTACCTAAGCATGAAAAACATTGCCCACCTTGACTCTATCCTGGTCACACTGTGCTTCCCCAAGTTGAAGACAATGTGTGGGACTTCTACCTAAGCATGAAAAACATTGCCCACACACGCTCTACCTTGGTTGGTGTTATAGCACAAGTTGTAGGTTGGGCAAAGCTCGACCCAACCACAAAATCAAGTGTACAACTTGGGTATCCTACACCCAGTGTCACCTCGATGTAGGTCCCGCACTTCAATGGTGACTAGGTCACTCTAGGGAGGCAATCCCGGTGACCCTAGGGGGAAAGAGATGGGGATGGATAGAGATGGATGTGGAGCCCCTAGAGGTCAAATCTAAATGGAGTGAAATGTGGAAAGAGATGGCTTGTAAGTCAAGTGATTGTTGCCCCAAAGGTGTAGTACTTCTCCGGATGATTGTACCTGCTCGAGACACAAGATGATTGTCCTAGTTAGTAGACTAGGTGAGTGAAGTTAGAGAGAGTTCTTAGAGTTAGTTTGTGCTATAAAAGAGTTTTATTAGCTAGGGTTATGCAACCATAATGGCCGTAGGTTAGAATTTGTAAAAGCAATTAAAGTAGTGGGACAAAAGGGACGCCCTAGTAGGGGAAGAGTCCTCTCAATGTGGCAAACCAACTCCAAGCAAGAGATCTTTCGAAAGACAAAAATCCACGGTTCCCAAGGAAATGATTTTATATCGCCAATGCAAAAAACAAATGGCTAGTGCCTTTAAATATTGGGTTAATGGAGTCAAGTAAATGAACTAGAGATGCTACATCCTTGGGGGTGTAAATCCTCTTACTTCCCAAGGAAAGTATCTCTAGTTAGGGTTTGAGAACGAGGGGTGTAAATCCTCTTACTTTCTCAAACAAACCCTTGCAACATTAATGAACTTTAAGCAATAAATGATGGAGACTAGAGTGGGGCTTTAAATACTCTTACTTCCCACTTAGCTGCTAGCACAACAATCCTTGACTTGAAACAAATGATAGCATAAGAGTAAAAATCATACCAAAATCAAGAAAGATGCTAAGACAATCCACCATAAAAGCTAGAAACCATTCATCCAAGGCTAGCGCCTCACTCCTCCATCAACCATTCTCAAAAGATAGCCATAAACAAGTGCACAAGAGACAAATATGCCAAGTGTAGCGAAAATTTCAGATGAAGTTCTCTCACAAGAGGAGAGTTATGTCCAAATGAGATCTTATGATCTCTTATTTATGTTGTTGATTGCAGCTTCATGAGACATCCTCCAGATCGTTCTCCTCTGGACTGAGCTGAGACATCTGTATGAGGAAGCCCACGTGGCAATCTTAGGGGAAACAAATGATAATGAGTGAGCTAAAGACAAGAGGGAGGATGGTTGAGGTGTTAGTAACCTAAGGCCTCAATCATCCAAAACCCTAGAAGGAAAACGACTACTAGGAAGTAGGTAACCCTAGGCCCTAGTGGTTTTCCTTCTTCTTTAGGTCAAGCTTGAAATAATATAAAAGCTTAATGAAGCAATAGTACTAGAGTGCTACTAAGGTAGGGCTCTAGCATATGCCTCAATGGAGGTGTCTTCTAGCAAAATCAAGTAGGTGGAGAGCTATTAAGAGAAGGACAATAACATGTGCTTTTCTCCTAGGGTTTCATGCTAGTTAGTAGTAATTTCATAATCTTATAAATGAAAAGTAAAAGATACCATAACCATTCAAAGAAAGAAGGATTGCATATTTCTACTTACATTCACCAAGAATAATCTAGTCACAAGCCCTAGTTGAAGACTTTCTACCACGAAAATGCAAAAAATCACCAATAAAAGCTCCCTCCAAGAGTTGTGCACCACTTAGTTCAGCCAATAAACCTTAAAATAGGCCAAATTTCAGACCTCACACTTGTGTGAGTGAAAGATGATGATTAAAATTGAGAGTTTGATCTCTTATTTATACAATACAAATGACCTTTAGTTACATTTTAGGTAAAAAAGGCCGACATGGCCAGTTTACATTATAAATTCAGTTTTACATAAAATTTGCAATTAAAACCCTAAATTCATCTTTTTAGGGTGACGCCATGCCCCTCCTAGGGTGACGTTGGCCTCCCTCTTGGAACACTAGGCCACCAAAGTGAAGCGTTGGGGCTCTAAACCCCTCAGGAACTACCACATGTGCCAACCAAAGCTGTCCTCATGCTGGATACCTCAACTTGATGACGTCAAGGCTCTGAATGATGACGTCAGGGGCCTTCAAGGGCCAATGACATGGTGGGAGGGCAAGACCCCCATGGGTCCAGGCCTGCCAAAGTGCCTCTGGTGGAATGTCCTCCCTTTTCTCTGGTGCAAGCCTCCGGTATCTCTCTGTCCCTGGCTGGGATCTCAACATCCATCTGGTGGGATTTTAGCCCTATGGAGGTCCGAGCTAATCATCTCCCCATTTGTACTTGTCCATCGGGCATGGTCCTGCAACAACAAGAAGTACGCCCTCCGTGGGATCATAAGTCACAGGGATCATAGCAATGTCAATCACATCTAATAATCAAGTTCCCAAACATGTGCATAAAGCCCCCCTTTTCCCAGACAAGTGCTCAAAGACGTTATGCTATTCTACAAGCCAGGTTTGGAGAGAGTTTCAGGGTGTCCTATTGGGCTAATTCTCCTTAGGTGTGGGGTGTTTCCAGTTGAAGACCAATCTAGGTCATGTAAATGCATGAGATGGCATAGGGGATGTTTGGGCAAGGGGTGTAGTGATGACAGGGAAATGTAAGTCTTACCTGTGGGTGCCTCTGTAGAGGGTGAGCTGCACCTTGTCATGGATGCAATTGTTTCCTAGCCCATTCAATGCCTTTTTACTCTTTGTATTATTGCTTTTTCTTTCAAGAGAATAATTGGAGGACACTACCCTGGCTTGGTGACAAGTGGTGACAACGTTACCTACAAGCATTTCATGGAGATGAGAAGGATGGCTTGTGATGAGTCCCCCTTTCTCTTGACTATGCCACCAAGAGCCACTACCCTGGTGTGGTGACCAGATGAATAGTAGTGTCATACCGCTACATGCCCATGGACCTAATAGGTTGGCTCATGATGAGACCCCCTATCCACCAACTAGGTCTTGAGTTTAATTCTATTTTATGGGTACCCCCTTTTTCTTGCCGAGAAGCCTTTTATTGGTTTCTCGGGGATCCCTGGGCAAAGCATCTCAAGGTTTGATCTTGGCTTTTAACTTTTGCCAGCTACTTTTACCCTCTGGGCCTTTAGCCCTTTCTTCCCACAAGGCAAGGTACAACCCTTACTAGCTTGGCAAACTCCCTAGGGTGACGTTGGCCTCCCTCTTGGGACACTAGGCCTCCAAAGTGAAACGTTGGGGCTCTAAACCCCTCAGGAACTACCACACGTGCCAACCAAAGCTGTCCTTGTGCTGGATACCTCAACTTGATGACGTCAAGGCTTTGAATGATGATGTCAGGGGCCTTCAAGGGCCAACGACATGGTGGGAGGGCAAGACCCCCATGGGTCCAGGCCTGCCAAAGTGCCTCTGGTGGAATGTCCTCCCTTTTCTCTGGTGCAAGCCTCCAGTATCTCTCTGTCCCTGGCTGGGATCTCAACATCCATCTGGTGGGATTTTAGCCCTATGGAGGTCCGAGCTAATCATCTCCCCATTTGTACTTGTCCATCGGGCATGGTCCTGCAGCAACAAGATGTACACCCTCCGTGGGATCATAAGTCACAGGGATCATAGCAATGTCAATCACATCTAATAATCAAGTTCCCAAACATGTGCATAAAGCCCCCCTTTTCCCAGACAAGTGCTCAAAGATGTTATGCTATTCTACAAGCCAGGTTTGGAGAGAGTTTCAGGGTGTCCTATTGGGCTAATTCTCCTTAGGTGTGGGGTGTTTCCAGTTGAAGACCAATCTAGGTCATGTAAATGCATGAGATGGCGTAGGGGATGTTTGGGCAAGGGGTGTAGTGATGACAGGGAAATGTAAGTCTTACCTGTGGGTGCCTCTGTAGAGGGTGAGTTGCACCTTGTCATGGATGCAATTGTTTCCTAGCTCATTCAATGCCTTTTTACTCTTTGTATTATTGCTTTTTCTTTCAAGAGAATAATTGGAGGACACTACCCTGGCTTGGTGACAAGTGGTGACAACGTTACCTACAAGCATTTCATGGAGATGAGAAGGATGGCTTGTGATGAGTCTCCCTTTCTCTTGACTATGCCACCAAGAGYCACTACCCTGGCATGGTGACCAGATGAATAGTAGTGTCATACCGCTACATGCCCATGGACCTAATAGGTTGGCTCATGATGAGACCCCCTATCCACCAACTAGGTCTTGAGTTTAATTCTATTTTATGGGTCTCCCCTTTTTCTTGCCAAGAATCCTTTTATTGGTTTCTCGGGGATCCCTGGGCAAAGTATCTCAAGGTTTGATCTTGGCTTTTAACTTTTGCTAGCTACTTTTACCCTCTGGGCCTTTAGCCCCTTCTTCCCACAAGGCAAGGTACAACCCTTACTAGCTTGGCAAACTCAATGCCCAAACCAATGTAGGGGATAGAGGAGAGGGAAAATGATGAAAAGTGATAAGTATGGAAGGAATGGACGATGACCTTTCATAGACCCACCCAGTGGCAACTCATTCCTAAGGGAACCAACTTGCTAGGGCACTTTGTCATCCCCCCCAGGTATGGACAAGTTAAAAGGCATAATGTCCAAGCAAACGTCATGAAGCAAAAGAGAATTAAATGCACATATTCAAATGCTTTGAGAATCAGAGTGACACATACCATGATACCTGGACTCATTACCTCATGGAGCAATACCCACTGCTACTTTAGAACCATGCCGATGGGATGGATGCTGCTGGTGCTGACAGAATGGAGGCGCTGAAGAAAAAGGATGGGCCCTTCAGGGCCAAGCTCAAGTCGATATGGCTCTCGGTACTCAATGTCTAGGACCTGTGGGCCTTGAGACATAATCTCCTTAGTTATCCCTAGGATAGGGGATAGCACTTCCAACGATATTACTTTACTAAAATTTAGAACATCACTAAGTAATTACACTCAGAAAATTTCAATTACTTAGAAACTTCAGTCTCTTCCTTAGATCACTTCCCACGTGTGAGAGAGAAAAATATGTACATGTATTGTTGTGTCTTTTTATAGTAATGTTAAATTGATCCAAAAAGACACGTCTCTTTGAAAATTAAATTAAATTTTCTTTCTTATAAATAGTTGAAGAACACCTCCCGTAACTACCCAAAGATTAATTTGGTTATAATCCATCCACATAGTATTTGACTTTGTTAAATTGTTCCTCCATAATTCATGCAATTCTTTGCATAAATATAAGTAGAAGTAAATATGTAGTACATTCCTCATATTTAGGTAATTAGACATTTTTAGTAGAAATTATTGCCCACCATAATTTTTGGAATTCTTTCTATAATTTAGGTAGGAGTAAAAAGTAAATATGTTGTACATAGGGATTGCAACAACTTTATAAATTTAACACTCCGAAGACTTTACTCTACTCTTATTTTCCTGGGCCCTCCTGTGAGGGAGTCAATCCCAGTCCTGCTCTGATACAATGTTGAATTTTCATAAGAGATGATATTGTATATGAATGAATATATTTTACAATGATGAGTGTTCTATATATAAAGAACATATGGTGACCATGGTGACCATCCATGAAGAGATGCATCCCTTGGGTAATAAATATATTTATACTTTATATTATAAATATATTATTACATTAAAATATTATAATTAATAATATTGTTTAATAATTAATAATCATATTATTAATTATTAATCTAATAGAATGCCTTTCCGATGCTTCCCAAACATCAACATTTAGTCCCTTTGACCTACTTTTGTGGTCACCCGTTGGACATTGATAAATCATAAAATTATCTTGTCTTATTATCTAGCGTTTCCATGCATTTTGTTACTTTTCTGTATAATTGGTTTTATAGTTTCTTTGCGATGCAATGACTGTGGACCTTTCATCCTGCAGCTGGAAATGTAGACGACCAGGTCACCTACCAGAAGATTGTTTAGCAACAAAGAACATACCTGCCCCTACCCCCGCAAATCCAACATGCTATCAGGTATTATTTCAAAAAACTAATATTTCCTCTGTCTTCGTTGTTACTGGACATGCAGTAGCCTTATTCATGGTCTATTTCAGACTGCAGTCAATGGTTCTAAGAGTAAAGAGTTTTTACAAAGAATACTAAGGCTCTAGGAAAATGAAAAATTTGTTTCCTGATTGATCACAGTTGCCAGCCGAGAAGGATCCAGCCTCGAATTTGTTAACAGCAGAGCTGCATGCACTTTACAGAAGGTATTTTAGGAGACAGCATTTTGATACCTTTGAACATTGTTATTATTAACACCTAGATTGGAATATTCCGAGTTTTAACAGATTCTTGCATGATATCAGGTAAATTGTTCCTAACTTCCATTAGAATTTGATTTTGCTAGAATGACCTTTGCATTGAAATGGGTCAATTTTGTTGTAATGTTAAGAGACAATAAACACAAATCTAGAGAAATAAATGATGTCATACTTCATGGATTATTACAGGAAATATGAATTACATAAAAACACGTACATGATCTGTACCTACTAGAAATATGGAAGTTATCCTAACTACATAATGGGCCTAATGGTTAAGAACATGTGTTTCCTCCTAGGAGGTCACAGGTTCAAATCCAGAGGTTGGCATGGGTGTGACCTTCAAATTATATTATTATTATAATATCAGTTTAATGACATAATTAAACGATACATTTATTATGACTTCCATCTTTATTAATAAAAACTTCACTAACATTTGGTTTATCACTAATTGCTATGTATTTATTATTAACATTTAATACTACACCAAAGTCTAATTTATAGAATGGCCATCATCCCTAGTAACTCCCTTTAATGGTCATTCTATTTATGTTTACACCAAGCATGTTTCTAGATTTTCCGTATTTATCTCTTTTCAAGGATTTGGTGAGACTATTGGTGACACATAGTATGTCAACTCTGTTTCTTCGTTGTGCAACAATTCGCAGATATAACATTGATACAACTCAATATGATTTGTTCTGCCATAAAAAATGGATTCTTGTTTAATTTGGTTACACTTCGACTGTTGCAAATCAGTGCTTGTTTTTTCTCCTACTTGAGATTTCCAACAATCCTTTTAAGCCATATGGCTTCACAAGCAGTATTAACAGCTTCTCTGTACTAAGATTTTGTCAAAGACAAATCCATAGTGGATTGTTTGTGCTAACACATGAAATAGCAGCCAGGCCTAGGGTAAAAATATAACATATAGTTCACTTCATGTTGCCCATGCATCTTGTCCAATTCAAGTCAGTGAAGTCAACGGTCAACCAGCTTGAAACTATCATTTTTTACGAACTCTTTTCAATTTTCCAATGCTTGACTGTCCGAGAAGCCATAAACTCTGAAACCATACTTACAGCATAATTCAAGTCTGGTCTGGTTGTCATCAAGTAGATCGAACTGCCAATTAACTATCTGTACAAGATTTCATCTGAATATAAGTTTTCACTTGCACTCAACTTGAGCCCCATTTACATCAACGTCACCAAATACTTGCAGTTGATCATCCAAAATTTCCTCAATAATTCTTTGAGCATATCTAGTCTATGAGATAAAGATACGATTGTCTTTTTTCCAAACTTCAATGCCAAGAGAATAGTTGAAAGGTCCAGGGTTATTCATATTTAGAGCAATAACAAGATATGCTATACTGTCCTCATCTATCAATTCATCTTTGTTAGGCGTGATTACCAGATCATCAACATAAACAATAAGGATAACAAGATCATCACTTCTAGTCATCACATGAAGGTTGGAATTAGAGGGACTTAGCTTGAAACCCATATCTAGCAGATGCTCGTCAATCTTGGCATATCATGTTTTAGGCACCTGCTCCAAGCCATAGAGCACTTTCATCAACCTGCAAACCGTATTTTATTTTCCAAGGAAAAACATTGCAGCTGTTGCATATACACTTCGTCTATCTGATCACCAGTAAAAAACACACTTTTAACATCGATTTTGATAAAAAATATCATAACTGGAACAAATCAAGCCAAAATTTTGAACTGGACTGGAACCGGGAAGAAACTGGAAAAAAGAGTTGACTAAAAAATACACAAAATATGCAAATTATATATATATATATATAAATCATGTACACCAATGTAAATACAAACCATTAGGCACCAAATATGCAAAGTTTACTCATGCCTAGAGCATGTAAGGATGAATATAGCAAAATGGCATTGAGTGTGAGTTTTCTCTATTATTCTCCCCACCCCCATTATATTTGAACCAAATTAAGACTTGGGTTAGGGTTTGGGAGTGGGGGGTGTTACTTTTTTTTTTTGTCTCTTTGGAACATTAGCATCACTATGGGATCTGTTGCCCCACCCAACCTAGGGGTAACTGAGGAGATGATGTCTTAAGGTCCGCAGGTAGTAGACATGGAGTGTCGAGAGCTGGATGGACAACACAACCCCCAGAGCCCCTCTTCTTCACCACACTTCACCATCATCATCAACAACAGAGCAACATTCATCACATTAGCTTGATCCACAGAGGGCGACATGTCTTGCTTCATGAGGCAACTAGTCAAATTTCATGGTGAGTATCGTTTTAATATTTGGGACATTCAGATAAGTTTCAGAGGGTTCTTTCTGATTACGAAATGTTTGCTCAAAAGTTATGCTTTTTACCATTTTTTCACCTTGGTGGTTATCTTGGGGTTTCTAGTAAGTTTGCCACCCTTGGGGAAATGGGTGCTACTGGGGGTCCTTCTTGATGGGCCATTGTGCCATTCCCGATAATCTTTTATCTCTTTCCATCTTCATTCCCCTCCATATCCTCATCTTTTGGGTTTTCGGGTTACATGTTGTCAGATTTTTAGGGTTAGGATAAAACAGCAGTCTCCTTTTAAAAATTAAAACAAAACTCCTAATAGATCTGAAGAACAGAACTGCATATAGGATAGCAACAGTAGAATATGAATCTGAACTTAACAATAAAACTAGATTTCTACC
>ML782456.1:214794-230248 GCA_009831015.1 Picea engelmannii | reverse complement strand
TTTTGTCTCGCAAACAGGTGCATCATCAGTGGTCTTATCTCTTTGACTATCTCTTCTTGGGCAACAATCTGTGAAAGGGGTTTTCTTGACTTAGCCTTTACCCTTTAGCCTTCCTTTGACCAGATTGCCTTAGGGACGTCTCCCTTGGACTTGCCCTCCTAAATAGAAAGAGCCCCCCATCGAGGTGACAGTGGGTGGGGAAGCTCCTGTTACGCCGGTTTCAAGCCTTGACTCAAGCTCTATTGACCTTTCCTACAAACCGTGCGATAACACACCCAACTGTGAGAATCTATTTACAAAGCATCGATAATAGTTGCATATCCCAAAAAATCCATGCAACTGTGTAAGGTTCTTGGGCGGTGGCCAATCCAATATGGCCTGGATCTTCTCCTTGTGTACATGTTGTTGATATTATAGTAGCTGTGGGAGGTATTTACCTCCATGTGTAAACCTGACGAGGATAGAATACTCTGGGAAGCAAGAAGAAACCCTAATGAGTTGGCTAATAACCCTAGAAGACTTGTCGGCCCAAGAAGATAATTTATATTAGGTTATTAGCCTCCAAGAGAAGAAGTCGGCCATAAATAATAATATATACTGAACAAAGAGATACCCAGAATGAGAAGTCGGCCCAGGCAGTTAGCCAGAATTAGTATAAATATAGGAGGCCAGTTCTCATTCTGGCAGGCAGTCTCAGAATTGCAGAGCAACACTTGTGCGCACTGCAGTTGCCCATTTTCTGCGCAGGTTTGGAGGAGAGCTGCCGTTGCAACTGCTGCAACTAGTAGTTATGCTTGGACTATCTCTTGGCTAGGGTTTGGACTATCTGATCAGCTCTTGTTGGTGCGCTGTCCTTGGGGAAAGGTGCGCTACCCTTTGTTTGGCTATCTAGCCTAGGGTTTGCTTCCAGAGTGATTCTTTGTTAAGGTTAAGGTGCTTGGAGGGTGGCTTCGGCCTATGGTTGGGTGACAATAGAGATATTGTCAATGGTAAAACGAGGACATCCATTATATTCTAACAGGTTATGGGCTCACACCTCCTTCATTCAGTCTAACCGCTGGAAGGAAACATAGCCAGAAGGATATTAAGCTCGTTGAAGAACTGCCGCTAGGGTTTCTAGCAGGAGCAGTCACCATAGCACTGTTACTAGGGTTACTAGCAGGTGCAGTTGTAGAAACCCTAATCCTCTCGTTGAGGCACCTTAAGTGAAGGGATTGACCTAATTTTCGGACAGATCAGTGCGCCCTAGCCTAGCGCATCTCCTGATACTCTCAGCAAGCCAAGATGTCAAGTTTGAGTTTGTGGTCAAATCTAGGGTTTGACCAAGTCAAAGTAACCATGAATTATTTTATGAAGTCAGAGAACAAGTTAGATGGAGCCTCTAACTTCAGAGCGTGGAAGACAAGGATTGACCTCATCCTTGCCAAGAATAAAGTGCTAGATATCGTGAAAGGAAAGATCGTGAAGCCAGAGTTTGAAGAAGGAAAAGAGAAGGAACCGCAGAACGTTCCAGCCAGTGTTACCAACATCTCGATAATATCTCGATGTTGGCGATATTATCTTCAAAATCAAGGTCGGGGATATTTTTCGATATTTTCATTCTTGCAACATTGTTTTTCATTCTTACGACATTTTCCGATATTTTTCGATATTTTCCCCGATGTTGCCAATATTTTCGTTTTCAGACCCTCGACGATATTTTTCCGATGTCGATGTTTGCAACACTGGTTCCAACTATGGAGAAGTTCAAGGACGGTGACATCAATGCCGTGAGTATCATAGTGGATTCTATAAAAGACCACTTGATACCCTACATCTCCCATCTTGACTCATCGAAGAAGATGTACGATGCCCTAACAAATCTCTTCTCAGTCAGAAACATTGGATAGATAATGAGTCTGAAGAATGAGCTCCGTGACATGAAGATCAATGATGATGACAACATAACATCATACTTTGTGAGAATCTCTCAGTTAAGAGATCAACTACAATCTATTGAAGAGATCATTTCAGAGAAGGAATTGGTAAACATAGTACTCAATGGTCTTCCCAAGACGTGGGATGCATTCGCCGCAAGCATGAACACAAGGAAGGAATATCCGACATTTGAAGAACTTTGGACTTGTTGTGCTCAAGAAGAATCAAGGATCAGTGCAAAAGAGAAACCCCAAAAGAGGTACGATGTTCAAGCCTTCACAGTAAGATTCAAGAATTTCAGGGACAAAAGGAAGTTTGGTTCAAGGAGGAAGTCAAATCAAGAGAAAGACATTTCAGAAGTACAATGCTTCAATTGTCGAAAGTATGGCCACTACAAGAATCATTGTCCCGAGCTAAAGAAAAGGAAGGAGAAACACGAAGCATCAGTTACTGAAGAAAAGGAACCTACAAAAAAGACTAAGTAGGACAAAAGAAACTTCTTCTTCTGAAGGTAACAATACTCTTCTTAGTTCTTGTACATATCTTGTTTGCATCGTCTCTGTACATATCTTGTATATCTATCTCCTGGAAGAACTATATCGATGGAATAACAAAAGGATAAGGATTGATATCATTAGATAATACATGAAAGAATGAAATACATCAAACAAATCATGTGGAATCTATTGCAAGATAAGCCAAATAAATCATGAAGAGACTTAGAAGAAGCAAAGACAGAAAGAAGTCAACAATCGAGAGGAAATTGGAGAAAGACTTATGACGTTTTGTAGAAGACAACAAGACAGAAGCATGGACTCGGCTAGACAGAGAAAGCCAATTATACATTGTAGAAGACAATGAAGATGCAGACGAAAGCATGGACTCTGTTAGACGGAGGGAGGCGATTATATGCACTCTTGCATGAAGCAAGGATTAGGAGGGAGCTAATCTTATGATCCATTGAAGATGATGAAGTATATATCCATGGTAGTAACTATGAAAGACAATACATGTTCAGTTCAATCTTCTTTGAAAAGAAGCCTTAAAGTATCCCTGGTTGTCCATCCAGATCCGTGATCCTATGATAAAAGAAAGAAGTAGAATATTTAGGGCATGGAATCTATAAGAAACTCCATGGACCCAAAATCTAAAGAAAAACATGAGGAAGAACATGAAGATTCCAAGAAAGAAGAGAAGCCTGAACAACTAGTCATTGTATCGAGAATCACAAGACTACCAGCCTAATATGAAAGCAATCAAGCAGAACTGAAAGTTGTGATGAAGAACAATATACGGAAGACTTATGAATGAAAGCATTGCAAGATCTAGAACTAGAGGTTCTCCTAGATGGAGGGAGAAGACTATGATGATTGCTCGTTCCGGTAAACCAGACATACCTCTACATGAGTCATTATATCATCCATAGGTTGGAGTGCTACATCAAGATGAATGCAAAGACTGTTCTCCAGAGCAATTGAACAGAGAGCATATGAAGAGCAACCTCAAGACCTTGAGGCATACCAGAAAGAGACCCTTGTATACAGATGGAAGAAGATAACTTGGTGAAGAACCTCCAATGCACAACAAAAGCGTTATATCATCCATAGGTTGGAGTGCTACATCAAGATGAATGCAAAGACTGTTCTCCAGAGAAATTGAACAAAGAGCATATGAAGAGCAACCTCAAGACCTTGAGGCATACCAGAAAGAGACCCTTGTATACAGATGGAAGAAGATAACTTGGTGAAGAACCTCCAATGCACAACAGAAGCGTGGTGAAGATTCTCTATAATAGAGATATTGTATCAAGATGATTACTCAGTAGATCAGATCTCATGATGACAGAAGAAGTGCCACATGGATATGTTCCAGTGTTCCAACAATGATATACTCTATTGATCAGAGCTACATGAAGCCTTCAGAGAAAACCAGTGTTCCAGACATCTTCAAGCCCTAGACATCTTATTCTAGTGACCAAAACAGGGATCTTCAAAAACCCCTTGATCTTCATTCTCTTTTCCCTTGAGGTCCCACAAATCATTTGTCACTAAAACGGGTGGAGTAATTGCTAAGGTGACAGTGGTTCTTACTACCAGTTGTGTCGCACTAGTCATGCTTGTGGTTGGCTTTGCCCAAGCGACAATTTGTGCGATAACACGATCGATTCAGGACGAATTGATTTGGGATGGTTTGGCTGGTTCAGGGTCCAAACTAGTCCAAAACCAGTTTGTTTCCGGTTCCCAGCTGGTTCTGATAAGTCTGATTTTGATTACTTTCCATTCAAACTGAGCAGCAATAGACAAGACCGTCTTGACAGTGATCATCTTTGCTATGGGCAGAAGCCTTTCCTCGTAGTGAACTTACTGTTTCTACAGAAAGCCTTTTGCAACCAATTTGGCCCTGCACTTGTCAAGACTTCCATCAGCCTTATACTTGGTTCTATACACCAATTTGGAGTTTATTGCTTCTTTACCCTATGGTGACTCTTCCAGCTTTCAAGCCTTATTCTTTATCAAGGCATTGCATTCTATTTGTATTGGATCAATCCATCATCATTTATACTAGCCTCTTAAAATGATATGGGTTCATGACAAACTTACCTCTTCACCCATCAATGCAACATTTTACTTGACTTAATTTTGGCTTTGTAGTTGTTTTCAGCAGTGTGATATTATCTCCAAGCACAGTTACTGCATCAGATTTCACGTCGATTATCATATCATAATACATCTTATTCTTCTGTTTGGCCAACTAGTACTTGTGGATCAATTATATTGACTTGACTTTGATCATTTATGTTCATTAATAATAAAAGTATTTCTGTTATTCTTCCTTCCTATGGTTGAGATATTCCCTTGTTTCAGTTGGGGATAGGTTAGGTCTGAATTAATAATAAAAGTATTTCTGCCATTCTTCCTTCCTATGGTTGAGATATTCCCTTGTTTCAGTTGGGGATAGGTTAGGTCTGAATTTGAATGAAAATATCTAAAAAAGGAATATGAATTTGTATTAACGATATGCTCATTAATAAAAGTATTTGTCATTCTTCCTTCCTGCAGTTGAGATATTCCCTTGTTTAAGTGGGGGATGGGTTAGGTCTGAGTTTGAAAGAAAACATCTAGAAAGGGAATATGAATTTGTATTAAAATTATTCAGAGATGCTTGAAATAGCTCAGGATTTCTGTTTTTAATCCATATTTTAGGGGTTATAGGCTATTTTTGAAAAGTCTGACTGTGTCTATACACAACGCAGGCTTGTGAGGTCAGGTCTGTAATCGAATTGCTACTAAGTCAAAAGGGTGAAATTATAAGTACACTTTCCAATTGGGGGGGCTGGTAGGTCCATATATGAGTGTTGGCATAAAATTGGAACCCGAGTCCATAAGATATTTGAGATTACTGAGGGTTAGCTTCTGTTTTCAGCACTCTATTTTTCCATTTGTTAACTTGTGGGAATGTTCTTTACTTGCAGTAGGGACCAGTCTCGTTATGCTTAGAACTTTACAAAATGCTATACATGCTCATTTTTGGCTGACTTTTCGAATAACATCAAGCATTGTAACTTTTTGCTTTTATAGATTAAACAAAATTCATATATTCATGATTATATTGAAGTGAAAACATGATGGGATATAATATTATGTTTTCCATGTTTCAGAAGTAACTGAAGCAAACACCATTGGATTTTTGAGTTAATCTATATGGACATTTCTTGGCATGTCATACCCAAGTGAATGGGTATAGATTATTGATAGTGTTATAACTGAGATCTGATTTTTTAAAAATTATCATCTTTTTGCTACTTCGATGAATGCTGTTTTCTAATACTGTTCCATTGATGTGAAGGTGCAAGCAAATTGGAGCAAATGCAAACCACGCTGAGTGTCATACTTGTCGCCACTCATCAAATTTGGCAATGTGTCTCGATTGCAGTGGGATTTTTTGTGACAGGTTTTCTCTCTCATAATTCTTGACCTTTCACAAGTAACAAGTCAACTACTGAATATTCCATGGTGTTACTTACCTGCAATAAAATGGCCACCAATATGAGATCATGGATGTAATCTTGATCAGGCCTTTTTATTAAAATTGCATTATGTGAAGAATTTCATATATATTTGTCAATTACCAAAACAGTGAATTACCCTTTCAGTATGTTTCAAAGAAAAAGAAAGATAGAGTCTAACGTGAGATAAGATGAGGTTGCAGCAATATGGGTAATATAAACAAAGAATGCTATTGAAACTCAGCTTCCATATGAGAGCCTAGCCTCCATTGTATGAGAAGTAAGACCTTTTAGTAGAGGAAAGATATGTCCCATGCTATTGAAACTCAGCTTCCATATGAAAGCCTAGCCTCCATTGTACGAGAAGTAAGACCTTTTAGTAGAGGAAAGATATGTCCCATGCACTCGCCACCTTGCATTTCTTCCAATTATCTAGAAGACATAAAATAAGGAAAACATGACACATGACATGAAGGACAAACATGTTCTCATTATAAGGTGTAATCATTTCATTTACGAAATATCCAACACAAAAAGGATAACATAAAAAAATCCATATAGGATATAAATATATAATTTATAATGAATAAGCGTGTTGTACAAAGAGTCGTGTGACATTATATAAGAATTGATTAATGATCAAGGTGAAAGGTTGTGTCCCTTTAGTTTATTTAATTAACATTACTATTATTATGTAATGTTTACTTATGATCCGAAATGGATCCCCCTTGACGTGAATACTAAGCTTGAGGAATAGTCAATGTTATCCCCCACTTTCAGGGATAACTAGGAGATCATGTCTCGAGGCCCACAGGTCCTAGACATGGAGTACCGAGAGCAGGATTGACTTTAGTATGGCCCTGGAGGGCCCACCTTTTGTTTCTTCCAGCCCCTTTATCTTGTCAGCAACAACATCCATCACCATCGGCTTGGTCCTGTGTTAGAGAAAGTTCTTGCTCCATGAGGTAATTAGTCCAGGTATCATGGTATGTGTCACTTCGATCATCAAAACCATTGAATGTATGCGTCTGATTCCTTTTATTTCTAATAACTGCTTGGATCTTACACTTGTCCACTTGACCATGTTTGTGGGGATTGATAGGGTGCCATAACAAGCCTGTGTCTGTAGGTTTTGGTTTGCCACTGGGGGGAATTTTTGAAAAGCCATCGTCTGCTCTTGTCATAGTACCACTTTTCCATCTTGTTTCCCGCTCACCTATCCCATTCCACTTGTCCAGACATTGGGTTGACCTATTTTCAGGATTGCACCTTATCTTGTGGGAAGAAGGAGTTAAAGGCCCAGAACGTAAAAGCAAGCTGGTAAAAGATAAAAGCCTAAAATTAAAACCTCGAGATGCTTAGCCCAAGGATCCCCGAGGAAGCCATAAAAAGCTTCTTAACAAGAAACAAGAGGGACCTGGAAAAATAATAGAAAAAAACAAGGCCTAACCAGAGGATAGGGGGTCTCATCACGAGACAGCCTATTAGGTCCATGGTATCTAACAGTATGACATTGCCATTAGCTGGTCACCATGCCAAGGCAATGACTCTTGGTTGCATGGCCAAGGGAAAGGGGGTCTCATCACGAGCCAACCTTCTCATTTTTGTGAAAATACTTCTGGGTAACGCTGTCACTATTGGTCACCATGTCGGGCAGTGTCCATTGATTAGCTCTTGAACAAAAAAACAATAAAAGATAAAATAATAAAAGAATGAAGAATAAAAGGCAAGAATGGGCTTGGAAAAAATGCATCCATGACAGGTACAACTTGCCTTCTACAAAGGCACCCACAGGTGACATTTTTGCATCCTTAGCCCACACTGCAGCCACATGTTTCGACATCCCCTGATCACATCACCCACTTACATGGCTTGGATGAGGTTTATTTCGGGAATTTTCCTTCTTCGGTGGACACTAGCCCAATAGGACACCTTATCCTTTTCTCTAGACTTGTATTGTAGGCTTGTGTAACATCTTTGAGCTGTTAACTGATGTATTAGGGATTTTATTCACATGTTTAATAATAGTGATGATGATATGTGATTGACATTGCTATGATCCTTGTGACTGATGAGCCCATGGAGGGCGTAGCTTTTGATGTGCAGAACCATGCTCGACGGACAGGTACCATTTTGGACCGATACACATGGGGAGATGATCAGTTCGAACCTCCATGGGGCTGAAGAGCTCACCAGGTGGATGATGAGACCCCATCAAGGGGCAGAGATAGGATAGAGATGGATCCGGGGCTTTGCACTGGAGAAGAAGAGGACGTTCCACCAGAGGCACCTCGACACAACTTGACCTAGGGGGGTTGAGCCCTTTTCAGCGGAACGTTGGCCTTGGAAGGCCTGGGATGTCACCCTTGATGACCATGACGTCATCCAGCCTATTGGACGTCTTGGGAGGCAAACTGGGCAGCAGTGGCACGTGTGGCAGGTTGGAGAAGCCCAAGGAGGGCTAACGTTTTGCTCTAGGATGCTTCATTTGCCCTAGAAGGTGCTAACGTCCCTCTTAGAGGGGCTTTTTATCTCTTTTTCGCTTGATTAGGGTTTTAATTTGACAATTTAATACAAAAACAATATGATTTGGTATTTTGGCCTTGTCGACCTTTTACATGACCTAAAATGTAAAATTAGGTCATGGAATGGTATAAATGAGGGATTTTTACCTTCATTTTTTCAGCAAAACTAACTCACTCATTAGTGAGGTTTGAAATTTGCGCCCTCTCTTGTGTTATTGGCTGATCTAGTGATGCACACTTGTTGAAGGAGGATTATTTTGGCATGTTTTGGCATTTCTCTTTAAGGAAGGTGTTACAACTAGGGTTTGCATTGACATTTCTTGGTGAATTGTAAGTATTTTTCTGCAAAAACTTCTTGAATGAATGGTTGTAGTTTAATTTCTTGCACGTGTTTATGATTTTGCTGAACAAAACCCTAGGTGACAAGCACACAAGTAGGTCCTTGTCTCATGTCCCCTGATAGAGAAATTTTCAGCCATTGATAGAGAAGAGAGAGCCTAGCTATAGCTACACCCTCTTTTTCTCTTCATTTACTGCTAGTCGTACTATCTAGAGGCCAAGAAGAGAGAGACGTCTTAAGCCTAGGTCTACTACACTTAGGGCCGTTTTTCTCTAGGGTTTGCTGAAAAGGCCTTGCTGTAGCAACACCTTGCTTCACCAAACCCTCTACTTTTGGTTTTATGCTTTATCTTTCAACTAGCCATTTTTCCATTCCAGTTAAGGAAGGAGGAAAGAGCACGAGGCCTTGCCATAGCAACACCGGAGTGAGCCTCTCTCCCCTAGGGTTTTGATTTCGAGGCCTTGCCTTAGCAACACCTCCAAACTTCTCCCTCTAGTCCTTAACTGTTTTAATTCTTGCCTCCTTCAACCCTTGCGTCCTTCACTATTGACTCCATTTAACCCTAAGGCACTGATCCTAAGACCTCATGCGTTGAAGTGAACCTCATCAAAATTACTCTCAACACTTTGAATCAAACCCTAGCCTAGATCTAACATTCTAACCCTATATGCTGTCGTTTTCTGCTGCTATTAACACCTTGGTGCAATAAACTTTTTGTTTTATAAGCAATTGAATGGTGAATAAAGGCATCAATTGAATGAAGTGTTGATTTATTGCATTGAATGCCATATCGTTCCAGTATTTATTGGTGAAGTGACATAGTTTTTTTATTGCTATTTATAATCATTGATTTCGTCAATATTTATTGCTAAATTGCCTATATATTTATCAGATAGTCATCTATTTATATGAAGTACCAACCCATTGAACTAGCTTGCATATATCAGTTTGTTGTTACTTTGTTCTAGGCAGGTGTACTTCTTTTGGGGTTTTACTTTATTATTGGCTATTTAGCCAGGACTATCTGCTCGGTGGTGACTTGTGAGGGGGGAATTTATCCTTGTCTTATAATCCTTTTGCCTTCTCAAAACCCCAGGTCACCGGGGACGTCTCCCATGGGCCTCACCTCCCTAAAGAGAAAGAACCATCCCATTGTGGTGACATTGGGTGGGATTGGTTCCTGTTACGCCAGTTTGGCCTTCAAAACTCAAGCTTTTATCCTTTCTACAAACTGTGCGATAACATTTTGGCGCCGCTGCCGTGGAACACCAAGTCAATTCTCCTCAAGACGACACTTTTTGGTAAGCCTTGCCTCTAGAAGCCTTATCTTACAAGCTTACTTGGCGACTCCACTAGGGTGTTTTCCCTTTTTCTTTGGTAGTTTCAAGTAAACTATCTGGCGACTCCACAAACCAAAAAAAGGTTCAACAATCCTCCTTTCTCTTTCAGAAGGAAGCCTCCCAAGAACTCTCCTGTTGTAAAATCACTTTTCGGAAAGAGTCTTCCTTTGAAAACCATGTCTAGTTCTCAGATCACCACTACAGCGAATCCAACCAACAATCAAAGACAATGGTCATCTACTCTTTTCAAACCACTAGACATGTCAGCCATACCAGGCTATCCTAAGCAAATGCCAACCAAGTATGAGAAGTGGCTGCCTAATTTTACTGGTACTGATGCAATTAATGCCGAAGAGCACATGAGCAGCTTTTGCGTGTTTTTTCATCTTCATCCCATTAGTGATGATGCTGAAGACTTAGTCATGAAGTTGTTCTCCGCTACCCTCTATGATGCTTCAAGGCGTTGGTACTTGAGCCTTCCTGATGGTAGCATTAAAACCATGGACAAGCTAGAAGAGGTCTTTCTCAAGAGGTGGAGTATCAAAGAAGGCCCTAACATGCTCCTTACCTGACTAAATAACCTTTGGAAACATGAAAATGAGTCTATTCGGGAGTTCCATACTAGGTTTGAGACCTTGCTGCAAAAGATCCCTGCAAGCCATCACCCGAAAGATGATTACCTTGTCCATATCTACACCAAGTCTTTCAATGGCCAATTAGGGTATCTCCTCAGGGACAAAAACCCCCAATCAGTTCAGGAAGCCCAAGAGCTCGCTACTAGAATTGAGGCTAACCTCCTCTCATCTAAGATTGAGCCTTTCGCAAATCCAAGGGGGAAAGTGGAGACCAAACCAAAGATAGTCCACAATAGTCCAGGTGTACAAAAGAAAGAAACTAAGCCATCCTACCGCTAATCAAACAAAGCCCCCACCTTTGGATGTACTTCTTCCCAAGACATCCAAGACTGAGAGGGTTGAATTGAACTTTGACTTTGAGGGGGCACTATCTAAGATGCATGTAACCATTCCCTTGAAAGAAGTCATCAAGGTGCCATCTATCAAAGAACGTTTTGACAATTTCTTTCAAGGATCAGATGGACCCATGGATCCCCCTATTATGTTGCAAGATGATCACTTCAGGGTCCAATACGGTGAGAATCCTCCCTTCTTCATGACTTTAATAATGAACAATAAGAGCCTCAACAACTGCATGTTGGATACAGGGGCAGGTGCCAACATAATGCCCTTTAAAGTCATGCAACAATTAGGGTTGAAGGTTACATGCCCTTACAGGAATGTGTGTGGCTTCGAATCTAAAGCCATACCCACTCATGGAGTAGTTGAGAATGTGGAAATTTGCCTTAAAGAATACCCTGAGAAAGTAATCCACATTGACATCGTGATAGTAGACGTCCCAGATGTGTGGGGAATGTTGTTATCCAGGAAATTTGCTTCAATGTTGGGCAACACCCTTGAGATGGACCTTTCTTTTATAGAATTTACTTTGAAAAATGGAATAATAGGCCGTCTCCTGAATGAGCCAGTAACTGAAACCCATGTGCAAGAAGCTAGTCATCCGGTCAAAAATGACAAGGCACATGATGAGATCATACAAACTCTTCATAAATTCTCTCCTGAATATATGCCTTTCGCAAGGGAAGAGGACTTTGATCAGATTAAATGGCCCAAAAAGGAAGAATACCAACAACTCCTAGATGAATTTAAAGGCAAGGAAACCGGGACTGTGCAAATACTAAAAAGACCAGAAGACGACGTACAGATTCATCCGTCCCAACAAGAAGTATTTACAGCAGAAGCCCACCGTCCTCACTCCGCACAATATACTAGGGTTGTCCAAGGGACAACCAAGTACAAAATTGGGAAGTACAAGGAAGGAGATGTAGTATGGATGTGGGATACCCAGAAGGGAGAGCCAACTAATGTCAAAGGAAGCACTCAATCATGGCTCGAACCTTTCAAGGTTGGACGAGAATCAGTTAATGACTCCTACTATTTGTCCACTTTGGAACGAAGAAGGCACCCATTACCGATCAACGGGCGCCTCCTCAAACCCCACCAAGGTGGGGGAACCTGACTTCACAGGTAAGTACATGTAAGTAGGCATTTTTCATTCGTGTATTATACCATTTGCATTGCATGTTAGTTTGCTTTCACACTCACCTTTATTGATTGTTTTATTTCAGTTTATATATATCTATGTATGCTGGGGTGGCATTTCCACCCCAATTTTTGTTACTGATACTTCTATCGAGATTGAGCAGGTCAGCAGGTTATGCCAGAGATGCTGAGGTTCTCATGCACTCTACGATGAGCACATGTCCCCGAGTTGGAGCCAGATGTTAGCCCCCACTTTCAGGGATAACTAGGAGATCATGTCTCGAGGCCCACAGGTCCTAGACATGGAGTATCGAGAGCAGGATTGACTTTAGCATGGCCCTGGAGGGCCCACCTTTTGTTTCTTCCAGCACCTTTATCTTGTCATCTCAGAATTTGTCTTAAGCTTGTTCTTCCTTTACATGTGGAGTAATGTTGCTGCCAGAAATAATGAAACCTTTGTCATGCTGGTCAACCATAGGGAAAAGGGAGACTCCTAAAGATGTCGGTCAACCTTCGTAATGCTACAGCAGGTGTCTCATTCTGGATTCTGTAACCATTTCTTTTACATCTAGAATCAGGCTCTAAATTGTGTGTTGGAAATTTGTTTGAGAGATTTTGACGATGTCAAGTCATTAGACAAGGGTAATGACCCTCCAAGTCTGTGGTCTGCTACAGGAAGTATACGTAGTCCTTAACATCCCACAATTTGCTCGCAAAAAGAAATTAGCAATCCTCTATTGCTCTAGGACTGAGGTAATACCTACACAGGGCTTGAGGCAACCTCAAAAATTGCTTTCAAAGGCGTTCGACCTTTCATTACAGTGGTAGGAGTTTTAGAATGTTGTTGTATTTTTTTGTGGCAGCATTTAGGAGCCCGCGACCACCTTAATTGGACAGTCGGGCCTCCTCCTAGGCTCCAGGCTCCTCTCCTTACATTTCGGTTGCGATTTGGAAGGGGTACCCCATACACCGACCCTCCTTCTAGGCTCCGACCCTTTCCTTCTAGGCTGTGGCAACCTTTTTCTTGCCACATAAAACTATTCTCTTAACATGGCTGCTATCCTCAATTTACTGTGAGGTCCGACCTCATTTCTTTGCGATGGTAGCAAGGGTTTGGTAGTCTTTTAGGTGACCACGGTCTTCTTCCATCCTCGAGCAAGTGGTATTCTTCAAGACCGGCTCTGATACCATGTTAGATTTTCAATGAGCTATGGCTCATGTATCTTCTTTAAATTCTCTGTTTAACTATAACTTGAACCATAACTACTGCAACAAATGATGATCACAAGAAGAACAACCATGCACAAGAACACATGAAGTATCCTGGGAAACCCTTCTCAACAAGGGAAGAAAACCCAGCCAATTCTTTGCTATATTCCTCAAGAGAAAGACCTCCCACACCATCATCAAACCTAGCACACAAGAGGGTGTTGCAATTCTCATAATCTCAGACCACAACTTCTGAAATCATGAGACGACACAATGATAAGAGTGTTTCCTCAATGGGGATTCACGTTTATTTATATAAGACTTGCCACATCAAATGATGTGTCTTTTGGCTCAATAGGGCTGACCTCAATAACTCAAAAATATAATTAATAATTACCATATTAATTATTATCTTTTTATATTAATTATCTTTTACATTATTTATCTTTTATATTAAGGTGGGGCTGACCTGTACCCTTTACATTACAAGTAGGGTTACAGGCAGGTCTGACTCTTGAACAATATAGCAAGGGATCTCATACACCCACTAGTGCTCAGCCACATAGGGATGTCCATATCTCTGGCTCACTGCATTACACAGAAGAACCACTTCTTCACTAGTGCTCAGCCACTAGGATCATGTTCACCTGTGCTCATCCATAGGCACATCCACTCAATAGATCTTCTTTCCCACTGCATTACACAGGAGAGTCATTTGGAGTTTCTCATCAACTCTCTGCTCAGAGGAGGCTAATGGATCATCTTCATTTTTGTCTGATGATGATGCACCCAACACTTTGGGATTTCACACGTTCACCTTGTGCTCAGCCACAGGCACGTCCAACTTTGCAGATCTCCTTTCTCACTGCGTTACACAGGAGAATCATCTGGAGTTCTTCTCAACTCTCTGTAAGGAGGAGGCCATCTCTGTGTTCCAACTATATCTCAGATAGGAACCACACACCCATCTCAGGGGCTCTCTCTCAGGTTTGTGTCCTGGAGAATGTCTCACGCAGCTGTAATCATCAACAACTTGGTCGAAGACCAGGTTTCCCCAGAACACATCTAGGGTCTTATCCATCAAGGTACAATACCAAGGATCAACCTGTGCATTAAGCAAGGGTTCCCTGGAACACATCCAGGGGCCCTAGACACATCAAGGGACTTATATCAACCACCAAGGAACACATCCAAGGATCAATCCAAGCACGGGGCAAGGATTCCTTGGAATACATCCAGGGGCCCTAGAACACATCTAGGGTCTTACTGCTTGGTCCTAGACCAAGAACCCCAGTCATCTACTGGGGGCACTCACAAGGGTCTTTTACCATGGTTCAGACTGCTTGGTCTCATACCAAGAAACCCCAGGAGTGTGCTGGGGGCCCTAGTCCACAGCTAGGGTCTTATGCCATCCCCCAGGAGAATGGCTCTTGCAGCTGCACTAATTTCAACAAGATTAGTAGACATTTGTAAAACGATCGACTTGAGAAAGTCTGCATTATTTATTTTATACAAATGCTATTTCTGTACATGATGAATGTGAGGACTGAAAATTCATTAAGTATTATTATAATGTTGCGTCTTTGAAAGAGTTCATATCATAGTTAATGAAGTAAACAGTCATCTTCTGCATCTATCTATTGCACGAAGATGTCATATAATTTTGTTATGCATTTTTCTTGTTCTTAATGGATTAAAATGTTATTGTTTAGTGCTGCTTAGCCTGTAATGAGTTAGATACATAAGTATTCCAAGTGGTAAGTGTTGTCGTCCTTATGCACACTTGCAAATGTGAGCTAAGTCCAATTCACTTAGTGTGTCCTTGGAGGCACAATGCCTAGGTTCATAGCCCACGCTGTCACTTTGACCGGAACCTCTTCCGTCTAGGCTTACTCCTAGGGAAGCCAAAGGGGGTAGACCTTAGTTACTAGATGTGTTAAAGTTAAATTCTAGGAGTTAGTTTTAATTGTTTACAAGGTTTGGGGGATTCTAATCCTAAG
>ML782456.1:180157-194913 GCA_009831015.1 Picea engelmannii | reverse complement strand
TGCTGGGTTTTCTTCCCCTAGAGGGTTTCCCAGGATAAATGCTGTGTCTATTGTGGATGTGTATTTCTCAGTGATCTTGTTCTTATTATGCTCTTATCTTATGAAATGCAAAGAACTATAATATTAGCATAAAACATTAACATTTAGTAGTCCTATGTTGATCCATGGTTTGTTCCCCTTCTTCTTGGAAATCAACAATAAAGTTCTCAAGGGCAAGTAAACTTTCCATACCAAGAATACCTGAGGTAAAGAGGTATCTTATCTCGGATAAGGAGATGTTTTGCTTGATCCTTGCAGCCATGTTGTGAGCTTCATTGAGTGTCCTTGGGCTCGTCTTACTGAGGGGAAAGCCCAGATGCACCAAAAGTGCATGGGTATATAGATGGACAAGGTACTTCTCTTCAAGATGATGGCTTTCAGGAATTTGATACAGTATGTCCTCAAACCTATCGTGGAAGTCTCTAACAGATTCATCCTCAATTTGCTTTATATGCTCGATTCTTTTTAATAGTATTGGGATGTCTTCCAACTGGATACCCCATCTTCTGAGAAAGGTTTCTTCAAATTGTTCCATAGTTGTGATGCTGGCATCGGGGAGGTTGTCATACCACTCCCTAGCGTTGCAATAAAGACCGGCAGAGAAAAGTTTCATGACCAAGTCTTCAACATCATCAACGATAGGGTGGGATAAAAAGAAATCCCAGAAGTTTCTCATGTGATAGTCGGCTCTCTCCCTATCACCACTAGTAAATCTAGGGAGAAAATTTTTGTATTCAAGGGGCATTTGTTGAGGGTATCTCGGGATCTTACTCATGTCTGAAGGCTTGTAGTTTCCCGGATCCCATTGAGAAGTCATAGTTGGCTTCGTCATCTGTGGAGTCGCCAGATAATTTTCTTGAAATTATCAAAGAAATAAGGGAATCACCCTTAGTGGAGTTGCCAGGTAAGCTTTGTAAGATAAGGACTCTTGAGGAAAGGCTTACCGAAAAGTGTCGTCTTTTAGGAGAATTGACTCAGTGTTCCTCGGCAAAGGCACCAAAATGTTATCGCACAGTTTGTAGTTGGAGTAAAGGATGGATGGAAGAAAGGCAAACTGGCGAAACTGAGACTATCCTACCACTATCACCTCAATAGGATAGCTCTTTCTGTTTAGGGTGGTAGGCCCAGGGGAGACGTCCCCGGTGACCTGGGGTTTTGAGAAGGCAAAGGCTAATTGGCTAAGTAGAAGTTTCCCCCCTCACAAGTCACCACCGATCAAAAAGTCCGGCTAATCAACCAATAAAAGCAAAGATAACCGAAAGTACAAATGGTAACCAAAAGTGTACCTGCCCGAGACAAAGCAACAACGAAAACTATGCATGTGCAAGATCACTTGCTTGGTTAGTACTTCATATAATCAAGGACTTTCTGATATAAAGCAATTGACCAATAAGATTGATGAAGCAAATCAACGATGTACAATAACAATGATTACAATATATCACTTCACAATAAAAGCTAAAGAGGCTTCACAATGATCAATGGCAATTTATCATTAATGTAACAACATCAATACTAGAAGCAAAGCTTTAGCCAATCTTTCAATTGCTTTAAAGATACAATAAACGCTGCATTGATATGGTTATAACACAAACAGATGACGGCAACAATAGGGTTAGTAAGTGTTAGTCTAAGCTAGGGTTAGAAGGAGTTAATGATTGTTCAAGAGTATTTGGAAGTTGTGATCAAAAGCACTCAAGTACAAGGTCTTAGATCAATGCGCTATTAGGGCTAATGGAGTCAAACTAGCTACAAATGTTGAAGGGCCGAAATGATAGTGATAGGGCCAAAGACAAGAGGGATATGATGGTTGAAGTGTTGCTAAGGCCAGGCTTCAACCTATCAACCCTAGGGGAAGACGACTCACTAAGGTGTAGAAACCCTAGGCCTTAGTGCGTCTTCCTCCTTCTTTAGCTCATAGGGAAAAGTAAAAACGGCTAGCTAGAAGAGTAATTAATAGAGTGTTGCTATGGCAAGGCTCTAACATTTGTCTTCAACAAATACAATGGCTCTTAGCATAACTTAGTAGGGACATGAAATAAGGACACCAACATGTGCTTATTCCCTAGGGTTTAATCCAACAAATTTCATTAAAATGCAAGTAAAAGATACCATTCAAAATAAAGAAGAATTGCAGAAATTCACTTACATTCCTCAACCATTCATTAAGTCAAACCCTAGTTGTAATTCTTCCACCAAGAAAATGCAGAAAATAGCCAAGAAAGAGGCTCCTTCAACAAGTGCACATCAATATTTCACCCAAAAACCCTAAAGGAGGGTGCAAATTTCAAACCTCACCAAGAGTGAGTGAAAATGATGATGAAAAGAGAGTTTTAGCTCTCTTACTTATAGAATATCAATGACCTTAATTAAAATTTAGGTCACCAAAAGGCCAACAAGGCCAAAATACAAAATAATACTGTTTTACATTAAAATGTCACAATGAAACCCGAATCAAGCAAATAATGAGGATGTCATGCCCTTTTAGGGTGACGTTACCCCTTTCTAGGTTAAATGTGGCCTCCTGGAGCAAAGCGTTAGCCCTCCTTGGGCCTCTAGAAGCTGCCACACGTGCCAAACATGCCTCAACTGCCTCCCAAAGCTCCCATATCGTTGGATGATATCATAGGATGTCCTGGGTGACGTCATGGCCTTCCAAGGCCAATGTCCTAATGGAAAGAGCACAACCCCCCTGGGTAAGGCTATGCCAGGTTGTCTCTGTGGAATATCCTCCTCTTCTCTAGTGCAAGCCCCTCTGACATGTCTCTGCCCCCTGTTTGGGCTTCACATCCATCTGGTGGGCTCTCAGCCCCATGGAGGTCCGAACTAATCATCTCCCCATGTGTACCTGTCCAATGTGGTACCTATCCGTCGGGTATGATCCTGCACATTAACAGATACACCCTCAATGGGCTCATAAGTCACAGGGATCATAGCAATGTGAATCACATCTAATCATCAATTTTTATTAAACATGTGCATAAAACCCCTTTTACTCAATCAAATGCTAAAAGACATTATACAAATCCACAAGCCAAGTTTGGAGGAAGTGACAGGGCGTCCTATTGGGCTAGTGTTCATTGGATGTGGGAAGTTTCTGGGAGAAATCAAATCCAAGTCATGTTAATGGATGAGGTGGATAAGGGATGTCCTGACAAGGGGTGCAGTGATAGCAGGGAAATGCATGGCTTACCTGTGGGTGCCTTTGTAGAAGACGAGCTGGACCTGTCTTGGATGCAAATGTTTCCAAGCCCATTCATGCCTTTTATTTTTATTCTTTATTGCTTTTTAGTTCAAGAAGCTAATCAGGGGACATTGCCCTGGCGTGATGACCAGTGGTGGCAATGTTACCCACAAGCACTTTCATGGAAATGAGAAGGCTGGCTCGTGATGAGATCCCCTTTCTCCTGGCTATGCCACCAAGAGCCACTACCCTGGCATGGTAACCAATTGCTAGTAGTGTCATACCGCTAGATGCCCATGGACCTAATAGGTTGGCTCGTGATGAGACCCCCTATCCTCTGACTAGGTGTTGTTTTATTATTTTTTATGGGTACCTCTGTTTCTTGCTGAGAAGCCTTTCACTGCTTTCTCGGGGATCCCTTGGCAAAGCATCTCGAGGTTTTATTTTTAGGCTTTTATCTTTTGCCAATTGCTTTTACCTTCTGGGCCTTTAGCCCCTTCTTCCCACAAGGTAAGGCGAAACCCTTAAATGATTGGCCAATCCAATGCCCGGACCAATGTAATGGGATGGATGAGTGGGAGTAAGATGGAAAATGATAAGTATGATGGGAGCGAACGATGACTTTTCATGAATCCCCCCAGTGGCAACTCAAAACCTATGGGCACAAGATTACTAGGGCATCCTGTCATTCCCCCCAGACATGGTTAAGTGGATAAGTATAAAATCCATGCACCCGTTAGAAACAAAAAGAACTAAATGCACATATTGAAAGGTTTTGAGGATCATAGTGACACAGACCATGATACCCAGACTCATTACCTCATGGAGCAAGATCCATCTCTGCTACAGGACCTGTTATCCTCGATATCTAGGGATAACTAGGAGATCATGTCTCGAGGCCCACATGTCCTAGACATGGAGTACCGAGAGCAGGATTGACCTGGGCATGGCCCTGGAGGGCCCATCTTTCTTCTTCTTCGCCAGATTTGTCCTGTCAGCAACAACAACTTCCATCACCACCGGCTTGGATTTGCATTAGAGAGGACTCTTGCTCCATGAGGTAATTGGTCCGAGGTATCATGGTATGTGTCACGTTTGATCGTTATAACCTTTTGATATATGCATTAGGTTCCTTTCATTTCTGATGACTGCTTGGATCTTACACTAATCCACTTGACCATTGTTGGGGTGATTGATGGGGTGACTTAGCAAGCTGGTATTCATGCGTTTTGGTCTTACTGTGACTAGACATCCCTAAAACCATATCACCTCATAAAACATGGCTTGAATGATCTTCTGAGGAAACTTTCCATTTCTTGTGGGTGTTAGCCCAATAGGTTGTTCTATCGGTTTCTTCAGCTTTGTATAGTAGATCTATGTAATATTTTTGAGCTCTTAGATGATATGTTAGGGATTTCATGCATGTATTTGATAACTTTAATGATGAAATATGATTTGCATTGCTATGATCCCGAGGACTGATGAGCCCATGGAGGGCGTAGTCTTTGATGTGCAGGACCATACCTGGCGGACAGGTACCAGTGGACCGGTACACATGGGGATATGATTAGTTCGGACCTCCATGGGGCTGAAGAGCCCATCAAATGGTTGCTGGAATGGCAGAGGCAGGACAATGCTGTGATGAGCCCTTGCATGAAGAAGAAGGACGTCCTCACCCAGGATGCTTTGGCAGAACCCGGCCAAGGGGGATCACCCACTGCAGACGAGATGATGGCTTTTGATGGACAGGACGCCACCCAGGGCAGGCTGGACGTTTTCTGGAGGATGTGGCAGTGTGCTGGGATCATTTGGCACGTGTGGCAACGTGCAGGAGCCCTAGAAGGGCCAACGTTTTGCCTTTTGGATGCTGATCTTGCCCAAAAAGGGCCAACGTCCCCCTCAGAGGGGCCTAACGTCTCCCTTTTAGCTCATAATTTTGACATTTTAGCATTTAATGTGACAAATAATGTAACTATTGTTAGTCAGCCTTGTCGGCTGCTTTAATGACCTATTTTTGTAATTAAAGGTCATTTGAATGATATAAAGAGAGGACGTTGCCTCTCATTTAAAAAAAAACAAAAACTCACTCTCTTGTGAGATGATAATTCTTAGTCTTTTGTCTTTGTATTTGGCTCTTGGAGTTGAGGCGCTACACTTGTGGAGGATCATCTTTGGCATGTTTATGGTGTTTTCCATCATTTGGAAGGTTTACAACTAGGGTTTGATAAGGTCTTCATTGATTTGTAAGTGTATTTTTCATGCAAAACTTCTGTATTGAATGGTTGTAGGTTAAATATCTATTGTAACTATTGTTAGTCAGCCTTGTTGGCTGTTTTAATGACCTATTTTTGTAATTAAAGGTCATTTGAATGATATAAAGAGAGGACGTTGTCTCTCATTTTAAAAAAAACAAAAACTCACTCTCTTGTGAGAGGATAATTCTTAGTCTTTTGTCTTTGTATTTGGCTCTTGGAGTTGAGGCGCTACACTTGTGGAGGATCATCTTTGGCATGTTTATGGTGTTTTCTATCATTTGGAAGGTTTACAACTAGGGTTTGATAAGCTCTTCATTGATTTGTAAGTGTATTTTTCATTTGTAAGTGTAATATCTTACATTTATGGTTACATTGTTATTATTATGCTTAATCATTGAAATCCTAGGTAGCAAGCACACAAGTAGGTCCTTGCTTCATGTCCCCATGATAGAAAACTTGTTTAGCCATTTGATTAAGGAGAATATAGCCTAGCCATTGCTACACTAATTCCCCTTTTTCTGAGTTAGATTTGAAACATAAATTGAAGAAAGAAGACGTCCTAGGCCTAATTGATTTTACACCTAGGGTTTGACTCTTAGGGTTTGAAAAGCCTTGGCTGTACAACACTTTTCAACCCTAGATTTATGTTTTGAAGCTAGTCGTTTTTGCCAAAGAGTTTTAAGGAAAGAGGGAGGAGCATGAGGCCTTGCTTAAGCAACACCGAAATGAGCCTCCTCCCCTTAGGGTTTTGACTTCATGGCCCTGCCATTGCAACACCATTAAGCCTAACTCTCTCGTCCTTAGATTTAGATTCTCTCGAGATTTTAGCCTTACTCCTTGACTCCATTTACCCTAAGGCACTAGTCTAAGAACTCCAATGTTGAGTCAATTGTGTTAAAACAACCTTTCAAACTTCCAAATTTTGAAACCCTAACTAACCCTAGCGACTTACTAACCCTAATTTTATGATGACGTCAAGCCTCTTTTGAACTCTTGTTTGATATAGAACGTTGTGGCTAGGTCATCTAGTGATAGATATTGAAGTGTTGATTATTTTCATTGGCCTAATTAGCAAAACGTTCACTTCGTTGTCTAGCAAAACTAACCTAGAATTAGGTTGACGTCACCTTTAGTATAGTGACGCATCACTCTTTTATTGAATGAGCAAGTGATGATATTTTATGATAATTTGAAGATCGATTATACACTTTGAATGTTATATCATATCCAGTGTTTATTGACAAGTGATATTATAGGCCATAGCAATTTTTGCAATCATTGACTTCGTCAATAATTATTGCTATATGTGCTCATATATATTAAAGATAGTCATTGACTTATGAAGTACTAACCACTGTGGCATATTTTAGCTTTATTGTTGACTTGTCTCGCAAACAGGTGCCTGTTCTGTGGAATACCTTCATTTTGACTATCTCCTTGGCAGTAATCTGTGAAAGGAAAACCAACTTTGACCTTTTGAACCTTAATCCCTTGATCCTTTTCCTTTCAACATCCCAGATTACTAGGGACGTCTCCCTTGGGATTAGCCACCCTGAATAGAAAGAGCCCCCCATCGAGGTGACAATGGGTGGGGAAGCTCCTGTTACGCCAGTTTGACTCTTGCCTTCAAGCTACTTAACCTATCCTACAAACTGAGCGATAACAGGACCAAGCCGAGGTGATGGATGCTCCTGCTGCTGACAAAGTGGAGGCGCTGAAAGGAAGAAAAGATGGGCCTTCTGGGGCCATGCTCAAGTCGATCTGTCTCTCGGTACTCCATGTCTAGGTCCTGTGGGCCTCGAGACATAATCTCCTTAGTTATCCCTAAAGTGGGGGACAACAGGGCCGACCTACCTAGGTTAGGGATGACCTAGCTTAGGTTAGGGCCAACCTAGCTAGGGCTGTTAGGGGCCGACTTAGCTTGGTCAATTAGAGGAGGGTTGCTTCAATTTCAACACTCCTTCTCAGTAAAGCCGGTATTCTCTGGGCATACATAGCCACACAGTTCCTTTTAGTTTTTGCACATGACCATTGTCTTGCTAACATCCACACAGGATCTATATATCACAAGAAGTTTCGTAACCTTATACAGATAAGGATCATTTCATGGGATGTGATCATCTAGTTCTCATTAACCATGGTCAATTGCAAGAGTTATTTCACTTAGTGGTGGCCGGTCCCTAAGGAATACTCATAGCTCATCTTGAAGACCTAGGAGAACCTTTTCACATTACCTTGTCTTTACTTTTGCTTTGCCACACAAAGCTCACAAGACTTATGGCAATATCTTCTTGCCTTGAGTTACAAGGCTTTTCTCCAAGTCTCAAGTCTGCCTTGGCATACAAGACAATCTTGGAGAATTTTTGTCTTTGACTTTTTCTTTGACACACAAAGCTCACAAGACTTATCTTGGCTTTTTCTTTGACACACAAAGCTCACAAGACTTTAGCAGCATCTTCTGTCTCTTACCTTGACTTACAAGGCTTTTCTCCAAGTCTCAAATCAGCCTTGACATACAAGGCAGTCTTGGAGAATTTCTCATATGCTGCAACCTTTAACACTCTCTCTCAATGAGGGGAGGCATTTTCTGCCATACCAAGCTTGTTCTGGAAGTACACAAATTTTCCAAAGGATAGAGGCTTATTCAATATATCTATTATCTGCTCATCAGTACGAATGTAATGTAGCTTGATGACACGTCTTTGGACCATGTCTCTGATGATGTGATATTTCATCTCAATATGCTTTGATCCGTCATGGAAGACCAGGTTCTCTGTGAGCTTTAAACAACTCTGTTTATCACAATGGATAACAGTTCTTTCTAACCTCTCTTGAAATAACTCGAACAGAAGCTTTCTCAGCCATACTACTTCTCTGCTTGCATTACTGGCTGCTATATACTTTGCTTCAGCTGTACTTTGTGCTATGGAGCCCTGTTTCTTGCTAGACTAAGATATCATAGCTGAACCCAAGCTAAAATAATATCCGGAAGTACTCTTTCGGTCCAATGAGCTCCCAGCCCAGTCTGAATCAACATAACAATGAAGCAACACTCCTCCACTGGAGATGTATCTAAGTCCATATGCAATAGACCCTCTCAAATATCCGAGGACATGTTTGGAAGCAATCCAATGTCTGTGTCTCAGCTCAGACATGAACTGACTCAAGGTGCTTATAGCAAAGCATATATATGTCCTTGTATGGATCAAATACATCAAGGATCCAATAAGTTTCCTGTACATAGATGGGTCCACCAAGTCTGATTCAAAATCTGACTCATGCTTTACATAGATGGGTGTAGAGATGGATTTACAGTTTAGCATACCAAATCTGCGTAGTATATCAACTGTTTATTTTCCTTGCGAAAGGAAAATTTCATTTGATCTTTGCCATACTTCCAAACCAAGGAAGTAATGCATGAGTCCAATGTCTTTCATTTCAAATTTAGAAGTGAGCTCCCTCTTACACTAGGCTATCAGTTGTTCCTCTCTTGTAAGGAACAAATCATCAACATATAGAACCAAAATCAGGGGATGATTTTCTATTACCTTGAAATACAGGTTGGGATCATCTGCACTCTTGGAGAAGCCCAGGCTCTGAAGATAACGGTCAATTCTTGCATACCAAGCCCTTGGTGCCTGTTTCAACCCATATAGTGCTTTCTTTAATTTTCACACACGTGATTCTTTTCTATGAACCACGAAACCCTCTGGCTATTCTAAATACACTTCTTCCTCAACTTGGTGGCCATTGAGGAATGTTGTCTTTACATCCATTTGGTGAAGTTTCAAACCCATAATTGAAGCGAGGGATATGATGGTCATGATGGAAGTGTACCTTGCAACAGGTGCAAATGTTTCATCATAGTCAATGCCTTCTGTTGACTGCCTCTCCAACATAGGTGGTCAACTCCATGTGCCATGAAGAGATGCATCATCAGATGCGATTTTGTTGAAGATTTTTGGTTCTACAGGGCATTGTTTGGCCCCAACACTTCTTTTTGTAACTGGAATTTCCGCACCCCTGCGTGGGTTAATAATGTAATAGGTCTGCATGAGTCATGTCTAGGTCAGTTACCTTGGGATCGGTTCATTGGGAGAGTTTCTTTCACCGAGGGTTTTTTATCCTCAGGTTATCAGTTGGGCTTTTCATCCTTATTGATTTCCCTTGAGTTTTTCCCTCACACCTGCAATAATTCCTCCAAAGTGGTGAACAACGTTCTAATGGGCTTATCTTTTGGTAACTATTGTAGGGAATCATTGTAAATGACCATGCAAGACATCTTAGAAAGTTTCGCGGAATTCTGTCGAGTCTAGTATAGTTTTTTTTAATTAATTATTTTTTAATTAAATTTCCCTAAGTTTGGAGGTTTAATTATTTAATTAATTAATTATTTTTGAGCAAAAATTGTAAAAACTAGGTCTTTTGACTTTTGATAGGGGTATTTGTGCTCAAAAGAAATGGAATAACACCCCCCACATCCATGGACCAAGTTTCAGCTCGGTCGGACAACTTTTTCTATGGGTTTGTCCACCTAGAGTGTCAGTCAGTCAAAAACAACAATTTTAATTGCTAAGTCCAAACATAGCAAAAATATAATTTTTAAAAATGAGTTAAAAGTGGATGTAAAGATGGATAAAGGTGAGAGAGGTTTTTCCTAACCTTTTCTAACCTTTTCCAACCCTCACATCACCCCCTCACCTAGCCATTAAGCAAAAACGTCACTTTGCCTAGAGTGGTGTGCCTCCCTTCTAGAAAATCTCCAAAAAGTAAAAAAATGATAAAAAAATCAATGGGAGACTTATGCTATCCCTTGGCACGCTTTTCCTAGCCTCCCACTACCCTTTTTGCTTAATCCCAACACCTCACAACTCATTTTTTCCCTCCATTCCTTTCCACTCCCCCAAGTGGTGCGCCCTTCAAGGAGAGTTACCCCCCCTCTTGTGGATCTCCAAGGAAAATTCGTTTTTTGATGGTTGGGCTCATTTTTCTCCTTTGGCACGCATCCCATAAGCCTCACACTACTCTTTTGTGTGATCCCAACATTTCCCACACCAATCTACACCATAGATCTATGATCTAAACCCTAGATGGTGTGCCCTAGCCTTGGGATCTCATCTTGTGCTTGTTGGTGGACACTTGGCATTGATCCAAGAGAGGTAGGTTTGCCTCTCCAAGTATAAATAGATCCATTTCCTCACTCCCAACTCACCATATCTTGAGCTATTGTTATGCTACTTGATTTTCTTCTCTCTCTCTCTCTCTCTCTCTCCATCATTTCCATTCTTTGGCTCTTAGGGTTTTGGAGTAAGTTCTCTCCAAGATCCATTTTCTTGAGTAATAAAGAGAAGCTTTGGAGGATAATTGGAAGAGTTATGCACATGTTTTTTCTTTCCATACACATGAGGTAAAGTTGTTCAAATTTGTTTGGTGATTGCACACATTGGAACTTAGGTAAAATATTACTTGGGTAGATCTATTAATGCACTTGCTTGTAGATCTATATATCTTGTGTTAGAATATAGAAGATGGTGTGCTCGTTTTACCATTGACGATACCCTCGTCACCCAACCATAGGCCGAAGCCACCCTCCGAGCAACTTAACCTTGACTGAGAATTCCTCCGGAAGCAAACCCTAGGCTAGATAGTCAAACAAAGGGTAGCGCACCTTTCCCTAAGGATAGCGCATCACAAAAAGCTGATCAGATAGTCCAAACCCTAGCCAAGAGATATTCAAGCCAATACTGAAAACTTGTTGCTGCTGTAGTTGCACCTGCAACTCTCCTCCACACATGCGCACCAAACTGGGAACTGCAATTTTGAGATGCTGTCAAATGAGAACTGGCGCCCTGTATTTATACTGGTTCTGCCAGATTTGTTGGGGCCAACTTCTCCTTCTGGATATGTGTTTGTTCAGTATATTATTATTATTTCTGGCCGACTTCTTCTCTTGGAGGCTAATAACCTAATATAAATTATCTTCTTGAGCCGACAAGGCTTCTAGGGTTATTAGCCAAATCATTAGGGTTTTCTCTTGCTTTCCAGAGTCTTCTATTCTCGTCAGGTTCACACGTGGAGGTAAATACCTCCCACAACTACCATAATATTAACACTCCCTCCTAGCTAGGGAGGTATTACAGGTAATGGACTTGAGCACAAAAACATACCATTTACCTGGTAGCATCAATATAGTCGTCTAGACTATTTCATGACTAGATCATGAGCATCACCATCACCGTTAGCTACATCATCTCTCGAAACCATACTTCATCTGAGTAATTAGACATGATGCTAGATAAGTCACTCACACCATAGAGTGATACAAGAGCCACTCTTATAATCTAGAGGAGTAAAATGCTCTGAACCAATTTTCGTCTGGAAAATATCTGTTCATTGTTCGTCTGGATGGTGATTATTTCCAATAAACTGCTGATAGTCTTCAAGGCAGTTAGAACAAAAATAGAACACAACTGTGTCTATCCATAGTAGTATATAACTACAATTCAGTGGTTCACTACCACACCAAGTAACACACAAGTACTTGATCAACAACGTATAGTCACGAACAGTGGAACATATCCACCACAGTAGTCCTCATCTACTGTCATACAGTCTTCATAACAAACATCTGATAGCAACCTGCATAGAAAAATGTTATGATATATACTGAATTATTTGGGCCAATCTTTCACTCACATCTATGAGCTCTGAAAGAATATTTGCCTCACGAATAGTGGAACATATCCACCACAGTAGTCTATACCTCTACTATCTGGAGATAGGTAGTCTCCATAACAATCATCTGATGCCATCCTGCACAGAAAATATTGTTAACAATAAACTGAATCATCTGGGCCAATCTTTCACTCACGTTTGTGAGATTTGAAAGAATATTTGCCCTCATCAACAATGCGCTATCTGCCCTGTTCTTCTCAAACAAGGAAGAAGGATTGTTTATGATTTCTGAGCATGGACCATTCCTCACCCTGGGCCATTCTTCCTACACTAATCAAAGTGCACCCAGGACAGAATGTATAAACCCTAAGGAATGTCTGAGTCTGGACCATTCCTCACCCTGGGCCATTCCTCCTACACTAATCAAAGTGCGCCCTGGAGAGAATGTATAACCCTAAGGAATGTTTGTCCCTGATTGCTGAGCCTAGACCATTCCTCCTACACTAATCAAAGGCACCCTAGAGAGAATGTATAAACCCTAAGGAATGACTGTCTGGACCATTTCCTCCGTTAACCACAAGAGGAAAAGACTGTCCTGCATCAACCTCCAAAACGGACCATTCCTCACGTTAACCACAATGAGAAATTGTTGTCTGGCGAGGCGGGCCAGTCTTCTTGAGTAACCCTCAAGAAGAGAGACTGCCCTAGACCACTCCCCATATTAACCACAATGGGTAGTCACTGTCTATGATACATCAACAATCAGACTACTTCCCATGTTAACCACAATGGAAAGTCACTGTCTGTCATAAATCTCAATCCACTTTCCGAACAGGAAAGCATCTGTCCAAGATGGACTATTTTTCAAATTTAAGGATGAATGTCTTCAATAATGTTTTCAGTGCTCCCTCATAACTTGGAGAGTCATTTCTTTCCTTTTCAATAAGAAGGAAGTTGTTTCCACGAGCTCCAACTTGAATACGCAAACTCTTTCATCTAGGATAGAAGCTTTACCAAAATGTCTGCTTATCTGCTCATCTGTGGAGATATGTATTGGAGAATCTTTTTCTCCTTTCTGGACTTTATTATGGATAATGTAATGCTTGATTTCAAATATACTTTAGTCTGGAACACTGTGAAGGCTTCATGTAGATCTGAATAATAGAGTATATCATAGTTGGAAAAAATGGAACATATCTATGTGGCACTTCTTCTGTAATCAGGAGATCTGATCTACTGAGTAGTCATCTAGATGTTATAGGAAATCTTCACTACGCTTCTGCTGTGCACTAGAGGTTCTCCACCAAGTTATCTTCTTCTTATCTGCATACAGGAGTCTCTATCTGGTATGCCTCAAAGTCTTGAGATTATTTTTCATCTGCTCTTTATTCATTTTCGCTGGAGAACATTCTTTGCATTCATCTGATGTAGAACTCCAACTCATGGATGTTGCGGATGATATAATGACTCATGTAGTGATATGTCTGGTGTACTGGAACAAGTAATCATCATAGTCTTCTCCCTCCATCTGGGAGAACTTTTGGTTCTAGATCTTGCAATGCTTTTATTCATAAGTCTTCTATACAGTATTCTTCATCATGACTTCAAGTTCTTCTGTTTGATTGCTTTTATTGAGCTCATATCAGGTTGGTAATCTTTTGATTCTTAATACAATGACTAGTTGTTCTGGTTCCTCTTTCTTTCTTGGAATCCTCATGTTCTTCTTCATGTTTTTCTTTAGCTCTTGGGTCCATGGAGTTTCTTATAGATTCCATGCCTTAGAGATTCCGACTACTTCCTTTCATCATAGGATCATGAATCTTGATGGACAACCAGGAATACTTTAAGGCTTCTCTTCGAAGAAGTCTTCTTCTGCAGTTGAACTGAACACGTACTGTCTTTTCATGGCTGCTACCATGGATATATATTTCATCATCTTCAATGGATCATAGGATTAACTCCCTCCTAACCCTTGCTTCATGTATAAGTGCATATAATCGGCTCCCTCCATCTAACAGAGTCCATGCTTTCATCTGCATCCTTATTTTGTTAATATATAATTGGCTCTCTTGTCTAATAGAGTCCACGCTTTCGTCTTGTTGTTTTCTACAAAATGTCGTGAGTCTTTTTCCAATTTCTTCTCGATTGCTGACTTCTTTCTGTCTTTGCTTCTTCTAAGTTTCTTCATGATTGATTCGGCTTACCTTGCAATAGCTTCTTCATGATTTGTATTTCATCCTCTCATGTGTATTATCTAATGATATCCATTTTCATCTTGTTCGTTCTTCCAGAGATATAGTTCTACTTGGAATGCATCATAGATATACAAGATATGTACAGAGACGATGCAAGCAAGATATGTACAAGAAATAAGAAGAGTGTTGTTACCTTTTTAGAAGAAGAAGTCTCTTCCATCCTGTTATCGCACGGTTTGTAGGAAAGGTTGGAAAGCTTGAGTCGGGGCTTGAAACCGGCGTAACAGGAGCTTCCCCACCCACTGTCACCTCGATGGGGGGCTCTTTCTATTTAGGAGGGCTAATCCAAGGGAGACGTCCCTAAGGCAATCTGGATTGATGAAAGGCTAAAGGGTAATAGACCGAGTC
>ML782456.1:146880-170509 GCA_009831015.1 Picea engelmannii | reverse complement strand
GAGCCAATTCCTTCGATTGCATAGCTAGCATTATCTCTGAGTTCTACCTGAGCAAAGAACTTCTTCTCTTTGAAGTTCGCAAGGACTCCTTTATTTCATTTCATGTGCCTGGAAGCCCCATTATTCACCAACCGTGATTCAACACTGTTTGAAAGAGAACCAGAGAGTGCTGAAATAAGATAGTATTCCCTCTTGGTCTCTTGATTACTGGCAGCCCCTTTAGTCTTCGTCCTTTGAGACTCATTTTCTGCATCAATAGAAGCACGATATTTACCCTTGTGTCCTTTTCTGATCTTTGGACAATCTTTGGCAAAGTGCCCCTTTCGTTGACAGTGGTAGCACTTCACTCTTGTCATATCAAAATCTTTTCCTTTGAAGCCACCTCTGCTTTTCTCCTTTTGAGGAAATTTCTTCTGAGAAGTAAATCTTTTCCCTCTCCTTGTCCTTGCTATTAGAGAAAGGTTCTCTTTCTTTGAAGTACCATTTTGACTCTGAATTCTCTATTCTTCCTGCAGACAATCATGCCACAACCTTTCAAAGTCTGGCTGATTTTCATGAGCATTTATCCCAGCCAAAAATGTCTCCGAAGAAGAGGGAAGACCATCCACAATAGTCTGTACTAGATCATCATCATCTACAATTACACCAATGACCAACAGTTGATCTCTTAACTGAGAGATCTTTGTGAAGGAAGCCAGAGAATCATCCTTCTCCATCTTGAGAGTTCGAAGCTTATTCTTTAGAACCCTCTTCTGACTAGGTGCCTTCTTTTCATACATATTAGATAGAGTGTCAAAACACTCCTTTGCAGTCTTCAGAGGTGCTATAACATGTTATCCTTTACTGAATCAAATATTATTCGCTTTACCTTTGCCTGATTTTTCCTGACAATTGTCCTTTCTGCATTGGTAGTGGGCTCTTCTACTATACTGATCACAAAGTTGTCCAAGTCATATTCTTCCAGAATATTCAAGACTTTGGATTTCCAAACATTAAAGATTGAAGCCCCTTCAAGTTTGTCCTCGGGCCTTATATATATGGAAGACATCTCTACAAGCACCATGCTTGAATTGTTGATGTTTTACTTATACAACTAGCAATTACAGTTCTTCTTTATTATACCAATCATTTAGCACATTAGTTGTATAAATAAGATCACCAAAAGAGAAGCAATCACAAAAACAATAGAGACACGCAGATTATCCTAGGAAACCCTCATGGAAAAGAAAACCCAGCAAAAACTTCCTCAATATAGATAGACCAAAAACAAAGCAGAAGATCCTCCTCTACTCCTTCACTAGGAAAGAGTAGTGCACCACTTAACCAAGAGATTCCAAGAGATAGACCAAAACCCTCTTTGACGTCACCCCTAGTTGGAACAACTACTACTCCAAGACTTGCGCACTTTTCCTCTTGTTGCAGAGCACATGAGTGAGTGTGCAAATGAGGTGCTAGCCTCCTTTATAAATAGTAGTATGGCCTCCCTTAATTAGGTTTGGGCCGACCTATCACTTTACCTTTTTAATTTACATTTAATTGTCAAGGCACAAAAGGGTTGACTTTTACAAAGGCACAATAGGGCCTAATTAATAAATATAATATAGCAATATTATTCAACACTCCTTAGGTAGAATATTCTTCGAAGTTACAATATTTCAACACTCCCCCTTAACAAGAAGAGTATTCTACTGACAACATCAATAACAACTGACTGGACTCAATACAACATCAGGAGAAGGAGACATCGTCATCAGCATATGGAACACTGTCTGTAATATCTATAGGTCATCGGAAGTTTTTTCTCATCATCAACATCAGTAGAAACTAAACATCATCATCATCTGCAGCACAGAGCTGGAGTAACATCATCATCATCAACAACATGAAGATGGAACATCAACATCATCAAAAGCATGAAGCTAGAACATCAACATCAACAACACGAAGCTGGAACAACAACATCATCAACAACATGAAGTTGAAACATCAACATCAACAACACGAAGCTGGAACAACAACATCAATAGAACGAAGTTGGAACAACAACATCATCAACAACATGAAGCTGGAACAACAACATCAATGGCAATAGAATGAGACAGAAGCATCATCAACAACAACAATAACAATGGACACTCCGACAGACCATCCATCCGGACGTTTCAGGATTTGTCCAGGGATAATAAAATCCCCTAGGATATAAATCCTAACGGCCTGCCACACTACTGACCACATCAAGTATATACATACATAGCCACTCCGATAGACCGCCCATCTGGGTTGTCCATCAACCCCTAGTATATAAATCCTAACAAGTTTCCCTGCTAGTGGTCAGGATACCATAGTATCATCACTCCCCCTTTCAAGGGAAGTCCTTTCGGACTACACCAAGCTTGTCTCAGAAGTATTCAAACTTCACGTGAGACAGAGGCATAGTCAAAACATCTGCTACATGCTCATTTGTGCTAACATATTGGAGCTTCACAACTCCCTTCTGTACCATATCACAAATGTAGTGGTATCGGATCTGAATGTGCTTCGTCTTATTGTGGAACACTGGGTTCTTTGTCATCTTCATGCAACTCTGGTTATCACAAAATATCACGGTAGCATCCGTCTCTAGGTTAAATAGACCTGTCAACAACTTTCGAAGCCTTATGGCTTCACAACTGGCGGAGCATGCTGCAATGTACTCCTCTTCTGTCGTACTGAGAGCAATACTGGATTGCTTCATGCTTTGCCACGAAGTCATGGCTGACCCTAAACTGAAACAACATCTTGAAGTGTTTTTTTCTGTCTAAAGCACTTCTAGCCCAATCTGAATCAATATAGCCATACAATTTGAAGTCACAATCTCCAGTATAATAGAGGCCATAGTCCAATGTACCCTTAAGGTATGTCATCACATGCTTTGTAGCTACAAGGTGAACATGTCTGGGCTCCACCAGATACTGACTCAAGGTGTTCACAACAAAGCATATATCTGGTCTGGTATTCGTCAAATACATCAACAAACCAATCATTTGTCTGTATAGAGTAACATCAACTATTTCTGACGAAGTATTAATAAATAACTTCAGATTCGTCTCCATAGGAGTGGACATGGCTTTACAATCCATCATGTTGAATCTCTTCAGAATTTCCACAGCATACTTTCCTTGAATAAGGAAAATCTCTTTTGGGCTTTGCCATACTTCAAGGCCTAAGAAATAGTGCATCGGGCCTAGATCCTTCATTTCAAATTCAACGACAAGCTTCTTCTTATAATCTGTGATGAGATTTTCTTCACCAGTCAAGAATAAGTCATCCACATATAGCAACAATATAATTGGTCCATCATCGACAGTCTTGAAGTAAAGGTTGGGATCAACTTTACTCTTGGTAAAGCCCAAGGTCATCAGAAAACTATCAATCCTGCCATACCAAGCTCTTGGAGCTTGCTTCAGACCATACAAAGCCTTCTTCAACTTGCAAACATGAGTCTTCCTATCCTGTACTTTGAAACCAAATTTTCACATCACATTGTACGAACCTGGTACACTTGCTCAACTACAACTCAATCTACATAATCATGTGTTGGTTCTATGTGCTTTTTGCAAAGCACTATCTATCTCATTGCTTGAGAGTATGTCCTTTATTCTCTCTACAACTTGTTCCTTCTAGAACTGGGACTCTACACCTGCAACTGCTTTTTTCGAAACTGAGAATGATTGCTCCATTCTCAATGTAGTTGTTGAACTTTGAGAGTAGCTCCTCTACTCCATCACGATGATAGATTCATTTGCTTGCTCCGAATCTCATATTGCATCGACTTCTTTAAATAGATCATGGTTGTTCTATATATACTTTTTCTGATTACTAGAGCAAGTGTCTCGTCATTGTCTTCTCCCTCTTGCTGGGAGAATCCTCTGGACACAAATTAGACTTTGTACATTTTTATATTGTTATCTGCAACATGCTTGATCTGCTAGATCAATCTTCCACTAACTTCCCTTCTAGTCTCAAGGCAAAATCCATATCCTAGTCCTTCTAACTGGCTTCCTCCTCTGTCATTGAAACAAGGGAATCTTCCCAGGAGATTTCACATCTCCTAGAAGTCTCTGAAGCTACGATCTAGTCTTCTCAACTCATGGCATCTGTCTATCCATCTTGGAAGACGTCTCTTTTTCCTATCTGATCCTCTCTGAGATCAGGCTCACTCTGAGTCTCCATGCTCCCTCTGAAGCTTGATTCCCTCTTAGTTTATATAATCCTCGGAGCCATCTGCTCCCTCTGATATGGCAGATCAATGCTATATGACTTTGTGTCCTGCAAAGTGTCATGGGACCATGTTGGTCTCTTCCTGGTTACTTTATTGATTTTGGGTAGGCTCTTCTGGCTCTACTAACTCTTCCTGATGATTTGAAAGCACTAGAGGGATTTGTTCTATTATCTTTGGAGCCTTTTGCTCATGATTTGACTTCATATGAGATGTTGTGTATCTAGCAAAAGTAGCTTCTTCTTCTTCTTCAGTACATGGATGTATACGGGCATGTATACAACTTGGATAGTCTGCTCCATGTCTCATTTAATATGTTGCCTCCTGCAGTCGTCACTATAGCTCCCTCAGGGTTATCACCTGTGACCTGCCTGGAACAAGAGCAACAGGGGAAGAAACAATAGACAAGAATAATACTCTTTATAATAATAATAAAAAAAATAGTGAGAACGATCGTCACAGTAGCTCCTTCAGAGCTATCACTTGTGACCTGCCTGAAACAAGGGTAAAAAGTAAGAAATACAATAATAAGGAATGAGAGAAACACTTTTCTAGTGTTGTGATCAATCATTCCTCCATGGTAACCTGGAAAAAAAACAAGAAGTTTCTCCTAGAGGAGTTGTTAGTTATATCTAGTAAATGATTACTGTAAGCATTTATCTCAATAATGCTCACATGCTACCAAGTATTCAATAACAAAATTTTTCAAAGATTGCTATCATAGCTATAGTGTTTAGCAATTATCAAACTTGATATGTGTAAATTTGAATCTTATCAATTTAATCAATCAAACTTGGAACTTGGAGTCTTGTCCTCAAGAATGAGTGTGTTGCTTTTCTTCTGAGTCTCCTTCACTCAAGATGACAAGTATTTTCTTCAACCTGTCCTCTGTACTAAGATAATATGCTTTCTTGACAAAAAACTGGGTTAGAGAATAAACTCTATAATCTCAACTTTAATCAATCTAATACTTTGACTTTAATTTTGGCCAATGATTAGTATCAAAATTACCAGAACCGGACCAGTCGACCAAAAAACCCGGAACCGAATCGGAACCGGTCACTAAAAAATACATAAAATATTCAAATTTTGAAAAAAAAATACATATTCATGTGCATCCATGTGAATCCAAACCATTATGCACAAATTTGTGAAGTTTCTCATATATATATAACAAGTAACAGTGTATAAAACCAAAATAGCACTAAGAGTAAGTGCACTCCATAGTCATATGAATATCTGAATCAAAATACATCATCAAAACCTTCCATTGCATGCCCCTTTTTTTATTTCTTAAAAACAAATTGCAAATCTCTTTACTTTTCCATCCGTACAGCGGGTGTACGGAATCGACCGGTTCCTTCCATACGGAATCGGTCATGGGCGGTTTGAATCACCGGTTTGGACCGGTTTTGCTTGTGACTCGGTTGGACCGGTCGGTTCTAGTCCGGTTCTGGTAACACTGATTAGTATGATAGTCATAACTTCAACAGACCAAAATACAACCTAGATGTTCATAAGATCACAATAATGCCATAACAAATAGAGGCATATCAAACTAATCAAACTTGGGGTGCGTTGTTCCTCTGAATGTGCTAGATCTGAGATCCTTCTGGATCTACGATTGTTGTTTAGACAAAAGATCCTCTCTCCTGCAAATACCCTTTAGAATAATGATATAGTTTGAACATATGTAAGTACATACCTCTGACAGTATCGACAGGTAGTGGCACCATCTGGCAGTAGCCGCAAGCAATAACAAACCTTTAAAACTTCAAAGGTGTTTCAACTTGTAACTTCAAGTTAGTTGGAGATTTGCTAGGGAAAGGCGCACTAGAAAAATAAAAATCGGTCCCAACACTTCACAAAAACTTTCACTGCAATTGGTACTGCAACTGGTGTTGGCACTGCAACTAGTGTTGCAACTGGCATGAAGGAACTGACATTGCAACTGCAACTGCAATTTAGGGTTTTATGAGGAAACCCTAATTTTTCAAACTTCAAATTTTGGAATTTTGATCTAGGGACTAGATGTGCCCTCCTAGGGCGAGCTCGTAGATGTGGTTACTTCCCCCAACGTCCTCCTTAAACAAGGAAAACATCACACTTAGGGTTTATGCAAAAAACCTAATTTTGCAGCAGTTGCAATATTGAAAACTAGATTTTGGAGAGGGTGCATTGAGGCTAGTCACTTATTATAAACTGTGAGTTGGTCTCTTTCAGGCCTGCTTTGATACCATGTTGATGTTTTACTTATACAATTAGCAATTACGGTTCTTCTTTATTATAACAATCATTTAGCACATTAGTTGTATAAATAAGATCACTGAAAGAGAGGCAATCACAGAAACGATAGAGACACAAATTATCTTGGGAAACCCTCATGGGGACGAAAACCCAGCAAAAACCTCCTCAATATAGATAGACCAAAAGCAAAGCAGAAGATCCTCCTCTGCTCCTTCACTAGGAAAGAGTAGCGCACCACTTAACCAAGAGATAGACCAAAACCCTCCTTGACGTCACCCCCAGTTGCAACAACTACTTCTCCAAGACTTGCGCACTTTTTCCTCTTGTTGCAGAGCACATGAGTGAGTGTGCAAATGAGGTGCTATAGCCTCCTTTATAAATAGTAGGTTGGCCTCCCTTAAGTAGGTCTGGGCTGACCTGTCACTTTACCCTTTTAATTTACATTTAATTGTCATGGCACAAAAGGGCCGACTTTTACAAAGGCACAATAGGGTCTAATTAATAAATATAATATATCAATATTATTCAACACTCCTTAGGTAGAATATTCTTCGAAGTTACAATATTTCAACATGAATAACTTCTAAGGATCTGTGCAGGTTCTAGCAGACTGTAGAACTGAGCACTTCCACGACCTAGAGCTCTGATACCATGTTAATTATTGAGCTTAAACAGATAACAGAAGTTAACAGTAGTGTTCTTTAACCTTTAAAAAATAAACTGAAGCATAAGAATCATTGGAAGAACAACATTCACAAAGTGCACAAGTATTTATTTTGGGAAACCCTCAAGGGGAAGAAAACCCTGCAAAACTTCTTGTGATATATTTATCAGTCAAACAAATACAATGACAGTACAAGACTAATCTTCTTGAGAGAGATAAGTCAAAAGAACTTACTGTTGTTTCTGTGTCTTCTAACACTTCTCAGCCTCTACCACAGGTCTGTCCTTAGCATAAACTCAGACCTGTAGCTATTGCTGCCCACCTGGTTCTGTATCTGCTGCTGTCTTAAATCTGCCCTTTTATTCTGCCTCCAAACACTCAGATTTGGTGTCTTAGTCAGCCACAAATTCGGCCTCCTAGTGCTGTCTCTGAACAGAGTTATTTTGCCTAAGTTATTGACCTTCTAGCTGCTGTCCCAGAACAGAGTTATCATACCTCAGAGCTGCTTCCTCCAGAAGTGAGTTAACTGTGTATTACGAGGGGTGCCTTCCCTTCCTTTATATAGGTTAGGCAACCCCTAGGATAGGGCCGACCTAGGTTAGGGTAGGATAGACTTTAGGTTAGGGCCAACCTAGCTAGGGCGGTTAGGGGGCCGACTTACCCAGGTCGGTTAGAGGAGGGCAGCTTAGAGGCAGACTTTCCCAAGTCGATTAGAGGAAAAATATCATCTGCAGCTGCTTAAATTTCAAAAATGGAAACGTCTTCAGCCATACTATACGATGTTTCTAGATTTGGAAACACCGTATGGTATGGATGGCGGCATTTCCAAGGCGTTTTGTACCTATTTCGGCGTTTCAGGTACTGGTACACCAATTGGGGGGCGTTTCTTGCAACGTAGGCTTTACCCTTTTTATGAGTAAAGGTAACCATTTTTCATCTAGAAGCAGTAGGTGTTGGGGCTAAGGTTGAGGTTGGAGTGGAAGTAAAACATCTTTGGTTAGCTTCCTGCATATGTAGAGGTAGTGGCACATTCTCAATCTTCTCTTACAAAGGTGTTTGCACTGGAAGTGGAACATTCTTCTACTCTAGTTATTTCCTTCACTAGAGGAGATCATGTCTCGTGGCTGTCATAAGATTGGTTTACTGCTGTAATTTGCAACAGCCATAGCATTCTAACTTGTCTAGTGTCTAAAAGAGGTCATTGTTGCATACTTTAACTTGGTAATTGTTATATATATGCTGCAAAGTATTCTTGTTCCGGGCTGGCACAACAAGCTACCTTACAACCTCTCTCTCCTTCCTAGACCTAGACCAACTAATTGGTGATCAAGATAGGGGCCGATAGGCTTGGCTACTAAACTTGCTATTTTATCCCTTGAGGTCACCAGGGAAGCCTCCCTTGTTGTGGACCTCCTCCATCACTAAAACGAGGGAAGATCCTACTTAGGTGACAGTACCCAGTGTAAACACGTCACCGCTGATTATGGCACTTGATGCAGTAGGGATATCGAGGCAAGCAGCCTAGGGGATCAACTTTTTCCCAAAGAAAACCTCGCGGGGAAACCTGAGGGATACTTCCCTGCATTTGTTGATGGCATCTCTAGTAAACCCTTTTGCATAAACTAGGGTGGTTCACCCAAGGGGATGTGAACCAAGCACCTGCTGGCACGGAACTTGTTAAATGCCTAACAACATTGGCAACAACTGGTTGAGCTAACCCCTTGAGCCAAGCAGACTTTATATCTTACTAGTACCACACTAAATGCTTTCTAGGCAGCAAGAACCAAAAATAGTTTGATTGATATTTTCAAGCATAAGGCTATTAATTAGCATGCATCTGCATCATAAAAATTTCTACATAAGGGAGCTCTAGTGGATGGGTGGTTGTATGGTGCAAATCAAATCTCACAAGATAATCATTTGTCAAGTTGTTGAAATTGTTGGGAATTTTGTTTTGTTTTCTGTTTGCATTTTGAAATTGTTCTTTTTATGGGCGGGGGATGTGACATCAGAATCTTTCCTAGATTTACCTGGAACTTCTGAAAATGGATCCATGAAGGTTTTGAATCCGATATGTATCCAGGGACAAGAGGGGAAGGATCCAGTAACATAGTGCTATAGTATTTTCAAGTGAAGTGTCAGGCAAAACAACTTACATTATGTATATTTTTCCCATTTGAATAGATTGAAAAGCTCAGTAGTTTTTACAGTAAATCTGACTAAGACGGTAATTACCATTTTGTGGGTTACAGCATTTCTTTTACATTTGGACTGTGGTTACTGCTAGGATCCGGTTTTAGATATAAGAAAATACAAAGGAGCAATGATATGATCTTTTGATCTTGTACCAAATATATATTTTTAGCATTGTGAATGCCAGTTCCCTGGTATAATCCTTAGATTTCTATTTGAAATTTTAATGCAGGTCAAGTGCAGCAAGTCGACATGTAATGTGACTGGTATCAGAGAATTGTTGGTTTGTCAGCATTGCTTAAACAGAGCATTTGATAAATTCTACAACATGTATAAAGCAACTTGGTAAGAATTCAATTGTATAACAAAATCATAAGCATGTGAACAAGAGATAGGTGCAATTAAATTTCTTATTACTCTCCATTCTTTCGTGGATTTGTATGGAGCAGGAGCGGAGCAGGTCTTAAAGTTGTCTGCAATTCCGTTTGCTGTAGTGAACACTTCATGTGGTATGTCATCATCTCTGGTTACAAAATTTAGAACTATTATATATGTAGTCATATGTAACTGTCTAGTAGATGTTCCATCTCGGCATCCTTGCTGTGGGTTCTATTTTATAACAGACATTGTTTTCAGGCACAGGATGAACTGTCCAAATGCAGATATTGATGGGAGTGCCTATCTTATCAGCAAAGATGGCTCAACATTGAAGAGAACCCAGCTTAGTGAATTCTTGTTTTAGAAGGCTGTTTAAGAGGCAGATATCAACGTCATTTGATTGGAAACCAGGAAAAAGATGTGTATGACCTTTGGTGGCATGGACATACCTGCTGGATCAGACAATTAGATAATCTCGTTTTGTGTAATGGGGGATTTGAAATAACAGTAATGAATCACCATTGGAAAAAAGAACGCCCGATATCGAATATAACATCCTCAAATGTAAGACTTTTGTGTGGTAAACTATAGAAGTCTCCTTTTCTCTAAATAATTGGAGGATTGGGAATGATTGAGGAAAATCTTATACATAAAAATCTAGTGAGAACAGTCTTGGGAGGAAACAATTCCATAAGGTTTTCAGAGAAAGAAAGAAACTATATTAATGTCCACAAATGACCAAATTAGGTCAATAGGACTTGAAAGTATAGTATGCTACAATGGCAATGCAGGCATGTCTAAGGCATCTCCAAGAATCTAAAAACTAGATGAGTAAAACAACCAAAACCAAAAAACAATACAAAGGGGTAAAGCCTAGACAAGTAGAGGTCAACCATGTGTTTTGGTGCTAAATGCCGAAATTAGATATTTTTATACATTATACAAACAGTTATTGCCAATATGTTACTATCCATAAGAATTAAGCAAGCCTCGTGCTAATTCTTGAGGTAGATAGCTATGATTAAGTATCTAAGTGCTTCCCTCCTCTAGTTCACCTAGATACTGCCACTCTCTCTTTTATTGTCATGTGTATGTCTTCCTCCTTGTTAACATTTTAGCATCTAGGGGTGTTATAGACACTCACATACTCTATTGACTACATATTGTACTCTCTAGTGCCATTGAGCTCATGGTCATTTGTGGGAATTAATAAAATTATCTTATCTTATTATCTTACTATCCAATAAGTTGATTAGTGCCTTGTGAAATAAAGGTTATATAAAGGGTGATTCATGCTTGGGCCTTGAGTTGAGCTATCATCCTTCAAACTTTTGTATACAAAATTTAGATACCGATTAATTGGGAATCCCCTTCTAAATCAATGAAGAAATATGAATGGGATTTGTCCCTAACTTGTGTTACTTGTAGGGTAAGGTAGATTATGTGAGATGATATGTATTAGAGAAATTTTAAGGTCTAAAATGGACATTCAAAGGAACATAATAGAATAATAAAATAAGAGTTATGAATTTTTAAAGGGAAAGAAAGAAAACTACTTTTTTTAATCATATTTTCGACTGATCTCCTTATAGGTTAACTCAAATTTCAAGTGTAAGCACTTAATGCAAAATTATATTTTACATAAAATGAGTACCCACTCTGCATACTTTTAATAAATTCACAGTGAGATAAACTGGAAATACAAGCAAACAAACGTATTTATTTATGTAACATGCAATTTATGAGACTTAATAAAGATAATTTTAGGCTGTAAGTTGGTGGCTTTGTTTTGTTCAAAGTTGGTTTCAAGATGTAAGTAGTTTTGTTGATGTAATGGTTTAATTCATGTTAGTATTATTAATATTTTGATTGCTATGTATTGTAAGTTCATTTTAGTTTTAGTTTTGTATTGTTATCTTGTTATTATCTTGCTATTTTATTCAAAGTTTAATGGTATATAATTTTATATAAACAATCATTGTTACACAAATAATTTATGAATTATTATATGTATTAAAAAAATTGTCCATTCAAAAATTGAGTTTGGGCCGATCTTCTCTTGATATAATAGAATCTTACCTCCCTCAAACCAACATTATTCACACTTGTCTATTATTTTTAAGCTAAAAACCTTCTAGATTTTTCTATTATATACACAAAAGGAGTTGCATCAAAAGCTGGGGGGATTTGCCATGATGGAAACCAAATCCTTTGTCCAATGATAATCAACAGAGTTTTCATACCATAACATAATAGTATTATGGGTCCCTTAGATACCACTAAAGAGAACAAAAGGAAATAACAACCTAGCATTGTCTATACCAACGAATTGAAATAAGAGTCTAGCAGTGTTCATATCCATAAGAAATATCAAAAACAAAAAGGACATGTTCAAACCAGACACCAACCAGTTGGAGATTGGGGCTTCGCCTTCGCCACCACCTCCAGGATCAAATTGATGTCCTTGGATTGGCTCTAGTGCATGTTGATCTTGAAGAACCCTCTCCTTGTTTTTGTTTTCCCTCCTTATCATCTACTTGAGAAATTGCGATTTTTATACCGAACAATGTAAGGCACATCACTTTGAACTTCTCTTCAAAGATGCAGATGGTATGTAAGGTGTCTTGTCGCTCCTCTTTGTTCTTTTCCAATGCTTGGGCCACCGGGGCCTTCACTATCCAATAGGTCTCAACAATCTTGAAATACTTCGTGTCACAGTTCTTGGAGTAAACAGATCTGTCACCTAGTCCTGCACCTCTTCCAAAATCTAAGCATTGGGTGTTGCCAATTGTTGAGCACGAATTGCAGCCTCAAAGCAATTCTCTTGAAATTTACGCTCAACTTCCCATGCCTGGTATTTCTTTGGTGGAGGAGACCGATCCCTGAGAGGATGAGACCTTGCCATTCACTCTCGTCTTTGGCTTCCTCCTCCCTCGCCCCCCCCCTCCCCCCACCAAGGCCTCTTGCCATCTTGGAGATTGAGACCGAACAAAAACAATAATAAGAATGTAAAAGCAACCTCACCACACACCACTCCATATGAAATCTCAGTACTACAGGCCAATTTGGGATCTCTCCAGACCTTCTTGTTAAAGGACTACCCCCTTTCGAATCCAATTGACCACTTGCAACCAGAATTAGCCTAGAAGCCCAAATCTTCAAAGCAACCCAATGCCCACAAAACAAGAAGACAAAGAGGGGCATGTGTCAATTTTTTGAGTCCAATTCAATGCATTCAATTTTAGATCTGAAAATTACTTCCAAGTGACTTCAAACAGTAAACCCTAGGGATGCTATCACCAAATAATTTTACACTGAAATTATGACGTAAAATTATAGCAGAAAAAATAAGATTAGAGAGTAACCATCCATGCACAAGAGACACAAATTTATGTTTTGTAAACTTTTTCAATTTAGAATTTATGACGAAAAAACCAGCCCTCAATAAATCACCAAACATGTAAAACCAAGCTTTTTAAAATTTACAAATTCAACATTTTTTTGGAAAAACCCCAACTTACAAATATGTTGTTGTACGATTTGTTGATGTCACTTGTACCTTCACACGTGTGGCTTGTTTCTCCCTGCACGTTCAACCTATTATGGTTGTACCACACATGCAACCTTCTCTCTCTTCCTCCTATCATACGTGCGGTTGTCCTCCCATGTGCAACTGTCCTCCTAGGATGAAATTTCCACCCAATCTCCTTAGCACAAGTGTTCACTCACTTATGCCAACTCCATAATGTCACAATAAGATCTAGTGTCTCCTCACATTGTCTCTCCTTTTATAGGAGTCTAATGAGTGAGTTTATGAACTCTTTATAAACTGAACATTGAATTAGAATTGTTTAATCACCCATGCGGGTGTGAAGCTCCAACACCCGTCAAAAGGGGTTTTCATCGAAACAAAAAATGCAATGTGAGTGTCGACAAAAATTCTCACATGTTCGACACCAAGACCAATGTGAGAATACCTTCTCAATGCTACAAAACATCAACACTCCTTAGCAATGGAGGTATTCTCATCTACTCCAGTATCACCTGGAAGTAGCTATGTCTCCCATATTGCAAGTGGCTCTGCTTCCCACATTGGATCTACTACCATAGTTGCTCCCTCTATCACTAAAACAAATCATGTTATATGGCATGGATTGCTCTTGTAAGACACCATGCTCCTAGAAGCCTCCCGCTTCTGAGCATCTTGTATGGCTTCCTCAACACGACACCTTCTTGATAGTCTTGGAAGACTCATCTCTCTCACTTGAAGGTTGAATCCCTCTAGAGTTTGACTCCTTGTTCCACAACACAGGTATTCCAACATAGGACGAACACCTTTAGTAACCACTCACATAACCAGATCAAAGATCAACACATCGATGTTTTTGTTGGGTATGTGTTATATTTTTTTTCTACCTCGGGAAACGTGACACTTACCTCGAGAAATGTGTCATGTATTTAGGTGGGTTTTTCGACACATGGTTTTTCTTGATGGTTTTCTATTTCCAGTTAAGGAATTAGGGTTTTGGACTGATCCAGGTCATTGGGTTAGGGTTTTGGATGCCACTGGCTCCTATATGTATATTGTATTGTAAACAATGTAACACAATGAATGAATATAATATATGTTGGTTTCCCTGGTTTGGGTTTCCAGGGGAAAAATCTCTGTGTAATGTTTGCATTTCCATTGTATCTTTTCTGTTCTTTTCTGAATATCTGTTTACAGTAGACATTGTACAAGGTTAGAATTTACAGTTTTCACGCGGTAAAACCCCTACGGGGAAACATCCATGGCCCTAGCCAACACAACCACTTGGAGCAGTTTATTAATGCAAAGAAAAAGATTACAGAGAGATTTTACAAGAGAGTTTTTCACAATCGATCATCGGCAAATGACCCTCCATGCCATTTAAATAGAGATCATGGACCAATCGGGTGTTCAGCCACAGATCAATGGCCGTTAAGATTGAAAAGAGTATGAACCGTCGGATCACTCTATGTCGGGAACATATCGTGATCGTCAGATTTCCTAACTACAAATGCATACTAATGCATACTAAAGAAACACACTAGAAAACACACTTTTACCTAACGACATAATAGACCAAGTAGATCTTAACTAACTCCTAAGTGTTTAAATATCCTAACATTCCCCCTTAAGAACAACTTGAGATAGGATTGAAGGATTTACATTAGTGACACAATAGGAGAAGGAAGGAGGCATTAGCGTCTATCCCCCCTTAATGACAACTTCCTGAACTCCTAACATAGATCGAAGTTTGGAAAACTTTGCTTTTGTAAGAGACTTTGTGAAAATGTCTGCAACTTGATCTTCTGTAGGGCAAACGAGCACTTCAATAACTTGATCATGAATGAGCTTTCTGATGAAGTGCATGTGTAGCTCGATGTGTTTGTTATGCTGATGTTGAACTGGGTCTTTGGTTAGCTTGATGGCACTCTGATTGTCACACCAAAGGTTGGTCGGATGTTGGTGCTGGAATCCAAACTCTGAAAGGATCTGTCGAAACCACAGGGCTTCTTGACTTGCATTTACCATTGCTCGGTTCTTTGCTTCTGCTAAAGAAAGTGCAATAGCCTGTTGTTTCTTACAGGCCCAAGTGGCAGGTCCTGAACCAAGGCTGAAAACATAACCTGCAGTAGACTTCTGATCATCAGGGTCGCCGACCCAATCTGAATCAGTGAAACCAACCAATAAAGGAGTCCCCTCTGAACTGTAATGTATCTCGAACTGAACTATACCACAAACATAGCGAAGTATCCTTTTAGCTGCTTTCCAATGGCTTTCATGGGGCGTTTGCATATACCGGGCAACAAGACCAACAACAAAGGAAAGATCAGGAAGGGTATGAGTTCAGTATAAGAGGCTACCAACTAACTGACGGTACATGGTGGCATCAACTTTAGGAGAAGTACAGGTGGCAACAAGCTTGACTCTAGACTGGAAGGGAGAAGGGGTTGGTTTACAATCGTCCATGTGAAAGCGACGAAGGTCACAAGCATACTTAGACTGGGAAATAAAAATTCCGTCATTGGTTTGCAAAACTTGGAGGCCAAGGAAATTGTGCAAAAAGCCTAAGTCTGTCATTTCAAATTTCGTCTTAAGGTTGGTTTTCACATGGTTTAAAAGTTTTGAGTCACTACCAGTAAGGATAAGGTTATCAACATAAAGGACAAGTATTATGAGATGGCTTCCTACTTTCTTGGCATAGACATTAGGATCAGAATGACATCTAGAGAATCTAGTGGCAATAAGAAAGATGTCCATTTTGGCATACCAAGCTTGGGGAGCTTGCTTGAGACCATAAAGAGATTTCTTGAGGCGACAAACAAAGCTAGAGTCATTATGGACATAGCCAGGAGGTTGTTCCATGTAGATTTCTTCTTGCAAATCTCTGTGCAAGAAGGTGGATTTAACATCCATCTGATGGACCTCCCATTTATGTGAGGCAGCAAGGGCAAGAACAAGGCGGATAGAATTCATTTTTGCTACAGGAGCAAAGGTTTCATTATAGTCAATTCCTTCAACTTGGGAAAATCCTTTGGCAACTAACCGAGCCTTGTGTCTTTCAACACTTCCATCTGATGCATACTTAGTTCTGTAGACCCATTTGCATCTAACAAGTTTTTTTTCCTTTTGGAAGAGGTACAAGATCCCAAGTATTGTTTGTGATTAAAGAACACTACTCTTCATTCGTTATTGTATCCCAATCTGGATGACTTGAAGCTTCTGCAAATGTCTCTGAATCATGAGTTTCTGAAACTTGAGCCAAAAGAAAAGAGGCTCGCTAGAACTGTGAACGTGTCTAATGCTGATCTGAAGGATCACATACAAGATCACCAACTGCTTCTCGTGTTGAACAGACCCATCTCGGAAGTTCAAAGGACTTATCTGGAGGAGGGTGAGCAGGCGGAGGTGGATTTTTATCCTCACTGTCATCATTTGAAGAAGAAACCAGATCATAAGAAGGCACAAATGTTGAAGATGGCTCGCAGGCCGAAGAAGACACAACTGCCGAATTAGGATCGCATGCCAAAGAAGGCACAAACGTCGAATTAGGCTTGCAGGCCACGATATTTTCATCAAATTTAACATCTCTTCTAATAATAATTTCATTACAATGTGATTGAAGAAGTTTGTAACCTTTGACATCTTCAGAATAATCAACAAATATACACTTCTCACTTTTAGGTTACAATGCTTTCTTTTTCTCATCAGGAATGTGAGCCCATGCTACACTGCCAAACACACATAAGTGACTTACATCTGGTTTAATTTTAGTCCAAGCTTTTTTCGGTGTTATTTTTTTAAGAGCTTTTGTGGGAGTGCGATTTACTATGTAATTTGCACAGTTGATGGCTTTCGCCCAATACTTTAGACTTAATCCCTTAGATTGGATCATACAATTAGCCATTTTTTTTAATGTGCGATTCTTTCTTTTAGCAACACCATTTTGTTGTGGTGTATATGGAACAGTATGTTGCATTTGGATTCTTTGTGTAGTGCAGTAATTTGTAAAATTATTGTTCACATATTCGTCTCCATTATCTGTTCTTAACCTTTGAATTTGATGTCCAGATTGCTTTTCTACAAGGGCCTTGTAGGCCAAAAACTTGTCAAAAACTTTGTTCTTAAGTTTTAAGAAGTAAACCCAAGTATGTTTGGAAAAGTCATCCATGAAAGTTAAGAAATACTTGCACCCAGAAAAAAAAAAAGGAGAAGAAAGTGGACCACACAAATCACTGTGAACAAGCTGCAAAGGACCCGAGGCGTGCCAAGAGGCACGTTTGTCAAAACTGTCTCGATGATGTTTGTCGAGAACACAACCGACACAAACACCATCTCTGCATGAAACAAAAGGAAGACCAGTCACCATCTGGTGATTACATGGTTGTTGCAATGAGTGATAGTTTAGATGACCAAACCGCTCATGCCAAAGTTTGCTCAAGTCATCGCTATGAGCAACAAAAATGGATGAAAAAGATGATGACCCAAAGTTGTCAAATTTGTACAACCTGGTAATATCATTAGCAATTCCGGTTGCAAGAACATACTTAGGATCTTTTAGATCCGTGATTACAACTTGGTGAGGTGAAAACTCTACAGTTTTACCTTCACCTGAATGAGTGATTTGATATACTGATAGAAGGTTACAAGAAAGACTTGGAACACATAATACATCATTGAAATGACCATTTTCTACTTGCACTGTTCCAGATCCTTCAACACTAAGAGATCTATCATCACCAACAAATATTTGCTTAGTGTTACATTAATTTAGAGTAGAAAATATGGCTCTATCCTTAGTAATATGATAGGATGCTCCAGAATCAATAAGCCACTCATCAGAAGTAGAAGTAGAATTTGTATTGAAGGAGAAACCAGAAGCATAAAGTGCATGTCCATGAGAAGAAGAAGAAGAAGTAGAATCAATACTGATGTTGTGCTTCTTCACAGTTGCTTCTAAAGTTGCCATCTTCTTGAAACATTTAGACTCATCATGACCATCTTTATCACAAAAGTTGCAATGTCTATCAGTCTTCTTATTTTTATATTTTGCTCCTTTGTCACCATTAGGAGCGGACGTTGTTTGAGTGGGTTTGGGACCCTTATATTGCTTGTTGTTGTGGCTAGGATGTTGCTTCTTGAGATTTTTTGGTTTATCTTTTTTATGGACAACTAAGGCTTTGTTGGAGGCACCTGCAGTGCTGATCACTCCAAGTTGTACTAGCTTATCTTGCTCTCTAATCAAAGAATCACAAAAGTTCTCAAGACTAAGTTTTTGATAAGCTGCCCCTATAGCCTCTTGTATGGCATAAAAGGTAGATACAAACACAGAATATGCACTACCTAGCTTAGAAAAAATAAAATAGATGCAACTATCTTCGTCTATCTTTATCTTACATTCTTCACATAAAGTGTTGTGTGTTTTAAACTTAGATATATAGTCTTCAATGCAAGAAAAATCACTTGGACTCAAAGTTAGTACTTGATTTTCTAACTGTTGTGCTCGAATAATATTGTGTTTACCAAACACAAATTCAATATTTTCCTAGGCTTCTTTGGATCAATTGATTGAAGGTGGAACCTTAAATTAGGAGAGGTGGACATTTCGATTAATCTACGTGCTTCGTCATTCCTATTATCCCATTTGGCTTTCTTATCAACATTAGTGGGTGTTGTTTCCTTTCCCAAGGTAATCCGGTACAAGCCTTACTTCTTAATAAATCCTCCATATGGGATTTCCATTGGAAGTAGTTGGTGCTGGTAAGTAAGAGATTACTTGTAGAAGCCATATTAAATATGTAGATAATACTGATTTAAAAACTGAAATTGATGATCTGAATGGAAAGAGCTCGAAAAGTTATGCGGTTTTAAAAAAATGGCACTGAAAACGAAATTCGGATGTGAGACTTATGCCCTTTAAAAAAAAAGGCATAAACGGTAACTAAAGGACCACGTGGTAGTGTAAGTTGCTTTATGAAGTGACCCACTTTTATAAAGTGAAGTGAGGCTCACTTTTACAAAGAAAAACTGCATGCAAAATAAATAACTCTAAAATAAAATATTAAAGCTACTTATAGTGATTCACTTTTATACTTGAAGTGATACACTTTACAATTTTAGCATGAACTTTTTCAAAAAAAAATAACAAAAGAGATACTTGAACTCAAGACCTCTTACTTAATAAGGCAACTTTTAACCAAATGGTTTAGCAAAACATATTGTAATGTTCAGAAGGAAGATTGGGGGTGTTGTTGTTGTTCTAGAAGATGGCCCTAGAAAGCATGCTAAAAAAAAACTATTTTCACACAAGAAAAAAAAATTCATTTCTCGATGACAACAAGGTTTAGATCTCGGTTAGCTTACCCAGAAGATGCACATTTTTCCATCTGTTTCTGATTTGCCGAGATCGCACAAGGCGCAGGGCAAAGAACATATGCAGATCTAAAAGAGTAGCAACCCGAAAATAAAAAATACAAAATCGAAATAAAACCAAAATATTTTTTTGCAAAAAAATTAAAAAATGCGTATTCAAACTTTATACCTTCGGATCTGAATGTAATGGTCGTATCTTGGGCAAATGGAAACCTTTTCTAGTGAAACGAAAAGTGTTTCTGAATGAAACAAGTGCTTCAGACGCAATGGAACAATCCTCTCAGCCTAGAAATGTACGGAAATGACAGAAAATAGAGATGAGGCAACTCGACTTCACGATCTCGATTTACAACAGGAATGGTTATTCAAACAGGCTCTGATACCATGTTCGAAAACACAGGTTTTCCAATAGAGGACGAACACCTTCAATATCCACTCACATAAACATATCAAAGATCAACACACCGATGCTTTCATGTGGTAAAACCCCTACGGGGAAACATCCATGACCCCAACCAACGCGGCCACTTGGAGCAGTTTATTAATGCAAAGAAAAAGATTACAGAGAGATTTTACACGAGAGTTTCTCACAATCGATCATCGACAAATGATCCTCCATGCTCTTTAAATAGAGATCATGGACCAATCGGGTGTTAAGCCACAGATCAATGGTCGTTAAGATCGAGAAGACTATGAACCGTTAGATCACTCTATGTCGAGAACATATCGTGACTGTCGGATTTCCTAACTACAAATGCATACTAATGCATACTAAAGAAACACACTAGAAAACACACTTTTACCTAACGACACAATAGACCAAGTAGATCTTAACTAACTCCTAAGTGTCTAAATATCCTAACACTTTTGAGTTTGTACAACCTTCAAAGCTACCTACTCCTTGTCCTTTGTCATTCTGCTACTGCTGGCCATATTTCACATAGGTTGGCCCTTTAGTTTATACAAGTTGCTATCTCTAATTCCAAGAACCATTGTTGTTTTTGAGCTAGATCCTCCGGGCTTGTACAATGCTTGTCCATCTCATAATAAGACCTGATAGCCCTTCTCCTCAATCGTTGAGACTGAAAGCACACTCCTCTTGATTTTTGGCACCCATAACACATATGTCACCATCAAGACATATCCTGACTCCATCCGGAACGACACTGTTCCATATCCCCACACCGTCTGCTTGGTACCCATACCAAGTTCCATGTATAAATTTGAGTCAGACACTATGAAGCTCTCGAACAATTCTTGTGCTCCTGTCATATTACATGTGGCTCCACTATCAACCAACCAAGTCCCACTACCAGAAATTGTACCATAAAGAGCATAGACCAATAAAAACTCCCTCTAAAGCCTGTCTACAAACTCATCTACCTCTGATGTTGATGCCTACTGCTTCCTTCCCCCTTTCTTCCATTGTGGACACTGTGAAGCATAATGGCCATACTGATGACAAGCAAAACACTTGATTTTGCTAAGGTCTTTCTTCTTTCCCGGCTCTAGAGATGCCTCTCTCTCTCTAGAGAACCTCCTCTTCTGCCCTTCCTAGTATGAGAACCTAGGGTTTGGTTCTCATCATCGTTGCCTTTTTGCTTGCCATTACTGGACTCTATCTGAGCCTCCTCCTGGATACAATCGGTCCACAGTCTGTCAAATTCTGGAAATTTGTCTCGTGCACAGATCCGCTACACAAATGGTTCCCAAGACTCGAGAAATCCATTCAATGCCACATTCACCAACTTTGTGTCATCAATTGCCTCACCAATGGTTGCAAGATGATCTGAGTGATCCTCATGAGGTAGCTAACATCTATATTTGATTTGGACATATCGACGCTGGTTCTTCAAAATCAAACTTTCGGCTTGCATTCCTACTTTTCTTCAAGCCCACCAAAGCATCATACATATCATTGGTTGTCTTCTCGGGAATGTGAGGAATCAAGGGATCCTTCACGGAATCCAACAACACTAGCTTGACCTTCACTTCCTTTTTCTTATGAGCTGTCAATTCTTGCGGATCATTAGGACTTGGAACCACCATGTCAACATACTCTTTGAGATCATTCTCCTCCAAGAGAAAAAGAATCATGGTCTTCCAAGCTCGGAAATTTGTTGCTCCTTCCAACCTGTCCTCAATTTTAAGAGTGCACACCATTGTGACCTGCCCAGAACAGAAAAATTTTGCAACAACAATCTTGTCTCAAGAGATGATCCTTCTCTCTTCAAAGCCTCAACTCTGATACCATGTCAATTTTTCAAGTGCAATTCAATGCATTCAATTTCAAATTTGAAAATTACTTTGAAGTGACTTCAAAGAGTAAACCCTAGCGTTTTTAGTTATCACTGAATAATTTTACCATGAAATTATGACAAAAAATTACAACGGAAACATTAAGATCAGAGAGTGACCATCCATGCACAAGAGACCAATTTTTGTTCTGTAAACTTTTCATATTTAGAATTTATGAGGGAAAAACCAGCCCTATTGGTAAATCACCAAACCAACAAATCTGAGGACCAAAACCAGTCCTCTTACAAATTCAAGAAATTTTCATAAAAACCCTAGCTTACAAATCTGTTGTTGTATGGTCTACTGACGCCAGTCATACAGCTGTTGGTGTCACATGTACATTCACACGTGCAACCTGTTTCGTACTACACATGTGGCCTTCTCTCTATTCATCATGTCACACGTGCAGTGGTCCTCATAGGATGAAAAACTGAAAAGAAAGAATGTCCAAGAATCCTAGGCCAGATTTGCCAAAGTGCAAAATTTCCTTGCTGAAATTTCCACCCAATCTCCTTAGCACAAGTGTTCACTCACTTGCGCCAACTCCATAATGTCAATAATATCTCGAAGTGTTTTCTCACATTGTCTCTCATTTTATAGGAGTCTAATGAGTGAGTTTAGGAACCCCTTCTAAACTCCACATTAAATTAGAATTGTTTAATCACCCATGTGGGTGTGAAGCCCCAACACCAATCCAAAGGGGTTTTCACCAAAACAAAAAATGCAATGTGAGTGCCAAAAAAAATTCTCACGTGCTTGATACCAAGGCCAATGTGAGAATACATGCCCGTTGCTACAAAACATCAACAACATGAGTTTACCTATAAACCATGTCGATGAGAAATACATGTTCGTTGCTACAAAACATCAACAACAAGAGGTTACCTATAAACCATGTCGGGCTATCCCCTGCGAACCAACCTGAGCTATCATGTCATGGCATTAGAGGAAATTTGGTTAAACAATGTGCTCCCTAACCCTAATACAAATTCCATGTCATACGATAGTAGCCAATCAAAATGCTTTAAAATTCAAAAGAGGTCCATGTCGCAATTTTCTATTATAGAATTTGGAGATTCGTGGTATTTTTTAATAATATAATTTGTCTACCCTAAGCATGGTGGCTATAGAGGTTTCGCGAAATTATCTTAGATATTGAAAGTGGAATTAATATGCTAACCAATTTTCCATTGACATTTTTCATTACTAACATTAATTAATTATTATTATTTTAAATCATTGGTTTTTATATATATATATATATATATATATATATATATATATATATATATATATATATATAGGAGTGTTTTCAATTTATATGCACAACAATTTATGAAAGTGGTATAATCTTTGGATTTTTACTTCAATATTATGGATATGATAATGGAGCAATTTCTATATTTTTAGTTTTAAATTATGTCTTTATTATTATGAGAAATGAAATAACATATTTTTAATTTTAAAAATATTTAATAATTTTTATTTTTTTTTAAAGGCTTTATTACATGTAATCCATGAGTAGGTACACAAAAATCATGAACCCAAAACTTATTTATTTACTTAAAATAAATTTGACTATTTTACCTATCATATATATCATAATTTTCCTTCCATCACAATAAATTATGATAAGTTTTATATATATATATATATATATATATATATATATATATATATATATATATATATA
>ML782456.1:109243-146830 GCA_009831015.1 Picea engelmannii | reverse complement strand
TTTTATATATATATATATATATATATATATATATATATATATATATATATATATAACCTAAGATAATCGTGATTTTTAAATATACATATAATATTTATTCTACAATATAATTTTGAGTATTGTGATTTTATATATTATTTTTTAAAATGACACTTTGTATATAATTTATTTTCTTTATTTTAGGGGAAATCACTACATTGAATATATAAAAATGAAATAATCATGGGCTAAAAGTGAAATATTAAAATTTGTTTACACGACATTATTTATTATTATTTTTTTTATTTCCTTAGGACACTTTTAAGTTGAAATTTTTTCTATTGCCAATCCCTTTCCTACACGACATTATTTTATTATTATTATTATTATTATTTCTTTAGGAGGACACTTTTAAGTTGAAATTTCTTCTAATGCTAACCCCTTGTATTAACCCAAATTCGAACATCTTGTCATTATTCATCTCTGTACCTTCTCCATTTAACTCATACCTCTTCAACTTATTTTGTTGTGTATTGCCCCTGTACATCTCTGGACCTGAATCGATCTCCATCATTTCAAAGATAGGATACATAGGAGACTTGTAATTCCTCCCCCTGATGGACTTAATGTGCATGGTAGGTTGGTTGCCTTGTGCACCATGTGAATGCCCCCTGCCCCAATTGATGCCATCCCATTTGTGGAATTCACACTTGTCTATTATTATTCTACAATATTCATAATTCATAATATAGTATTTTAAAAATTTTATTGTTGTAATTTTTAATAAAATTTTAAATATAAAAAATCTATACCATGAAAAGATTATAATTGTTTTTTGTTTGATAGTGTGTCCCAACCTTTAACATGGCTAGATTTTTTTGGGTGTCTCCTCCCAACTACCGTGAGTCTACCGTGAGTTTAGAATCTTGATCGCCTTACAAAAAGAAACCCTAAAAATCCAATCACACTAACTAGATTTTACATGAAAAAATTATAATTCAATTAAACACATTAATTATAATATATAAAATATGAAACCATTTTTTTAATATATAAATAATATTATGAATCCAATTTTGTTTAACAATTTTTTTTATTATACATAGATTATAAACATTACTCATATATTTTTATCTTTATGTTTTTTAATATCGAGTCAAACTAATTCTATAAATATAAATTTAAGTTTGGTTTACTCATATATTTTTATGTTTATGTTTTTTAATATCGAGTCAAACTAACTCATAAATTTCAGTTTCAGTTTGATTTAAAAAAAAAATTAAATGTTAATCTATTTAAAATACTTTTCCAAAATGTATTAAAGTATTATTAAATTAAATTTAAAATATTATTAAAAAATCTTAAAGAATTGACTTAAAGTAATGATTAGGAAGACTTGAGTTTAAATAATTATTAATATAAAAATATATTAAATTTAACTTTATAAAGATGAATTAAAAAAAATTAACTTGAAGCACTTTAGGTACATAAAATAATTTCACTAAAAGAAATAGTGATTAGTGTAATTCATATCAATTTTCATAAATAAAGTAATTAGTATTATTTTGACAAATAATATTTTGTTTTGATGATTTAACTCTCAATATGAAATTAATGGTAACATTACAACCTATTGGCTAATTTCATAAAAAGAAAAAAAAACCATCTTAACATCTTTTTTTAGCTAATTTCATAGAAAAAAAAAACCATCTTAACATCTTTTTTGTTTCATTTTATAACATTCATCGCATCTTATTTTTATATTTTGATATTATTATTTTTTGTGTCTTTTTAACTACTAAAATAACAATCTAAGTAATTTCCACAATCACATTCAAAATGGACAAATTTTTACCTTTAGCATTCAATCGAACAATTAATTTAGTAGTTTTAATAACTATGTAATTATCAACCCATTTGACATTATTTATAGTAATACATTTAACAATCAAAATAATGGTCTCAATTGCATCCAATGGGATCCTAAAATAAACATGGAATGTAACACATCTAATCTAACAACCAATTTAGTAACTTCAATGAAAGCCTAATTATCAACAACTCCTTTAGCAACCAAAATAACATCCATTGTTGTGGCCAATATGGCAATCCATTTAATGTTACATTTCAAATTCTTAATTGTCCCTATTTTGCACTCATCTTAATGAAATACAAAAAAGAATCCAATTTGCATTGCTAAACAAAGTCGATTAACTTTTAATTTCAAGTAAAGCTATTGTAAGATAATTTTTTGGTCAAATTTTTCATTATTATATAAGTTCAACTTTGCATTCTATTTAAAGTCTTATTTTAAGTTCATATTTTTAATGGAACACATAAATGATGCAGTTAGGAATTTTGAGGTAAAAAATGAGTCTCAAAACAAAAAATATATTATCAAAATGGAAGCCTACTATTGACTACTGATATGAATATTACATCCCTACCTATGGAAGCCTACTAATGACTATTGGAGTACTATTTGTGGCACCAAATGATGAGTATTACATCCATTTTTTCTTATAGATTGTAATTTGACATTGATTACACAAGTAATGTATGTGAATACAAAGCTTTAATTTTAGGATTAGAAGCTACTAAAAAATTAAAAATCAAACATTTGATAGTATATGGGGATGCAAAACTTATTGTAAAATAGATCACACAACTATATCAAGCTAAGCATCCTAGAATGAGGTCTTATAGAAATTGTGCATGGGATATGATAGAATTTTTTTTCTTATCTTTCAACATTCATGTTATTCCCAGATTGCATAATCAACAAGCAGATTCATTAGCTAAAGCTCCAGCTACCTTTATACCACCCACTGTTATGAAATTCAAGTATGACATTGACATGAGACAAACTTTCAATTCCAAATAATTTTCACTATTGGAAATTTTTTAAAGATGTTGAACAAATAAAACAATTTTTGGAGATGGTAGATGAATTTTCGGAGACACGCATAGATCAGGAAAATCAAAATGATCAAGTTTGGATTATGCAAGAAGGAGAAAATCCAGAGAAATTCAAAGGTAGAATTGCAAATCACAAAATGTTCTTGCTAAAAAATAATCAAACTCCAAAGGGTCTTATTCCGTTAGAAAGACTGTTCGACCAAAATGATATCCCTTTAAAATCTACCTTGCAGCCTCAACCTAAAGAGGTTGAAGATTGTAATGTGGGATCAAATGAAAATCCAAAGTTGGTCAAGTTGTCTAAATATCTTCCCACTGAACTGAAGAGTAAATATGTTGAATTACTCAAAGAATATAAAGATGTTTTTGCATGGTCCTATGAAGACTTAAAAACTTATGATACTTCTGTTATCGAGTATAAGATTCCATTAAAACCATGTATCAAGCCTTTCAAGCAAAAACTTAGACAAATAAATCCTATTCTCTTGCTGGTAATAGAAAGGGAGGTCAAAAAGCTTCTTGATGCAAAAATCATCGTACCTCTTAGATACTCTGAATGGGTAGCCAATTTGGTTCCTGTCAGAAAGAAGAATGGAGAGATAATATTGTGTGTTGATTTTAGAAATTTGAATCGGTCTTCTTTAAAAGACAATTACCCTCTTCCTAAAATGGATCATGTTCTTGAAAAGGTGGTTGGGGCAAATACGATTTTTATGATTGACGGATTTTCGAGGTATAATCAAATAGTTGTCCATGAAAATGATAAAGAAAAAACTGTGTTTACTACTCCATGGGGAACTTTTATGTATGACAAAATGCCTTTCGGATTGATGAATGCAGGTGCAACTTTTCAAAGAGCAATGGATATAGAATGTGGTGAAAAAGATAAATTCGTTGTTATTTATCTAGATGATTTGATAGTTTTTTCAAATTCTGATACATAACACTTGGTACATATTAGACAAACATTTGACAAATGCACAAAAATTGGTTTGTCTTTGAATCTTAAGAAATTTCATTTTTCCATGTAAGAAGGTAAGCTGTTAGGACATATCGTATCGAAAGATGGAATCAAAGTAGATACAAAAAGAGTCGAAGCTATTGATTAGATCAATATTCCTAGAAACAAAAAATAAATTCAATCATTTTTAGGAAGCATTAATTTCTTGAGAAGATTTATTCCAAATTTTTTCTGAAATTATCAAATTGATTACATATATGTTGAAGAAGGATAATGAGGTGAAATGGACGACATAATCTAAGGCATCCTTCAAACGAGTCAAGAAAGTTATAGGAGAAGCACCCGCGCTGGTAAGTCCTGATTATACAAATGATATTTTAATCTTTTCCTTTGCATCTGAATATACAATTGCAACAATGCTCCTACAGAAAAATGATGAAGGATTTGAACAACCTATTTCCTTTTTTAGTAAAATCCTCAGAGATGCAGAGTCAAAATATGATATTCTAGAGAAACAAGCTTATTCTATGGTTAAGGCACTCAAGGATTTATGGACATATGTTTTACATTCAAGAATAATCAGATATATACTTACTAGCACAATCAAAGATATCCTAATTCAACCTGACAGTGATGGAAGAAGGGGAACATGGTTGGAAAAAATTCAAGAATATGATTTGGAAGTCAAACCAACCAAATTGGTAAAAGAACAAGGTCTGGAAAAATTAATTGCTTAATCAAATTTCATACCCCTGGGAACAAATCATTTCGAGTCTGGAAATTCTCTCCCACACATTGAAGAAATTGATTATCAGATGCCAACAATTCAGATTGAAGACAACTTTTCTTCCTCTTCTTGGTATAACAATATAGTGTCATACCTTCTTACTCTTCAATGTCCTGCTAACATGACTCCTTCCAAGGCAATAACCTTAAAATTATAGGTGATCAAATATTGTATTATCAATGCTAAGTTATACTAGAAGGATCCTTTGGGTTTCTTATTATGTTGCCTTACAGAACCTGAAACAAAAGGTGTCATTGATGAATTTCATAAAGGAGTATGTGGAGAATACCATGCTTGGAGAGAAACAATGTATAAAATTTTAAGGGTAGGTTATTATTGGACAAGGTTATTAACTGACGTAAATGCAAGGGTCGGAGCTTGCAAATCATGCCAACTTTTTGCTGGAATGAAACATCTCCCTGCCTTACCTTTAGTTCTTGTTAAAGTTGAAGCTCCTTTCCAACAATGAGGTCTAGATTTCATTGGAGAAATTCATCCACAATCAAGTGCCCAACATAGATGGATTTTAACTACTACTGATTACTTTACTAAATGGGTAGAAGCTATTCCAACTCGGAATGCTACAACTTTAATAGAAATAAATTTTCTGGAAGAGAACATCCGTGCAAGGTTTGGTTGTCCGAGAAAAATAGTCACAGATAATGCACAAGCTTTCAAATCTATTGCTATGATAAATTTTTGTCAAAAATATAATATCATTTTGGATCATTCCACAACTTATTATCCTCAGGGAAATGGGCTGACAGAGTCGTCTAATAAAAGTTTAATGATGGTAATTAAGAAGGTTTTGACAGAAAATAAAAAGGGTTGGCATATACATTTAAAATATGCTCTATGGGAAAACATAATCGACACCAAGAAATATATAGATATGTCTCCTTTCCAATTAGTTTATGGCACAAATATTATTATTCCTATTAATATTGCTCTTCCTATGATGAAACTCTGGCATGATGCTAATGAAGAACCAAATGATTTGACGAGAAGAATAAATCAAATAATTGTAGTCTAGCAGAACAAAAGAGAAGTGGATGATAAGATTCAGAAATACCAAGACAATATGAAGGTCATCTTTGATAAGAAAGCCAAAGACAGGGAGTTTCTTCCTGGAGATTTAGTCTTGAAGCGGGAAGCCAGAAAAGAAGAAGTTGGGAGACATGGCAAATTTGACCATCTTTGGTTTGGTTATTTCAAAATTGCAGCAACTGAAGGGAGAAATCCATTATCTCTTGAAAATTTAAATGGAGAAATGATCAAGGCCCCTATCAATGGGTGGTTTTTAAAACATTTTATGTAGTAGTTTACTTCTTAGTTTCCATTGTATATACCATATTGGATTGGATTTACATTGGCAATATTTTTATTTCTTTTTCTTTGTTCAAAAGTTATTTAAGTATTTTTGAGTGTTGAATTTATGTAAATATTTTTAAGAAAATAATGGTTTCGATTTATTTCAAGGAAAATAAAAAGAAAATAATTTTTTTCTACAACACAAAAATAAATCATCTTTTACTTTTCGTAAATAAAACTCACTTAGTAGTTAATAAAAAAATACTCCTCTTAACAAAAATAGTTGAAAATTTCAGAGAATAGGACCGTCAAAACATGATAACAGTCTTTGAATACAAAGTTCAGAAATTATATATTCAAAACTTGACATTTTATACAATGACTGCCTATCTCTCTGTTTAGCTTTGTCAAATTTTCACAATTTCCAAAAAAAAAAAAAAAAGATATGGAAGCCTACTAATGACTACTGATATGAATTATATCTTCCTTGTGTTTTACTTCCATTACTTCCATAGAATCATCTAACTGTTGAAATTCTTCAGTTTCTTGAAGGGTCAATGATCGAAGTTCTTCAACATTCTGACAATCTGTTGGAGGTGAACGTTCTTCAGGAAAATGAGATGATGTTGTAGAAACTCGAGATCCAACTGATTTCGCAGGAATGTTCATTGGTGATTGTCATTCTCGCAAAAGTCTCAACTATTGGCGATGAGATCTTAAACGGACTGCATTTTGACTCACAACTTTTGTTATAGCCGCCATTTCCTCTCGATGTCATAGTTCCTAAGATTGAATCCGCTGGTGAAGTTGAAAATTCGAATTTTGGAGCTCTTGAATCATTTCTGACTGCTCTCGAACCTTTTCCCGAAGAGTAAAGATCGCGCAATCGACACATTCACAGTCATCACGTTCACCACTCATCTCTTCCCATTTTTCAGACTATCTAGAATTAGGTGATGAATAAATATAATTCATTTTTTCAAAACTTCAAAGGAAATCATGTAACAACTCCTCTCCTTTCTTACTATTTAGTAAAATTGAAAAGCCTGATTATAACAAACATGAGGGATAATTCCCACGAGTTAAAGATGGCTTCATCATTTATTGAAAAGATTGGAGAAGCGGGGAAGAGACGATTTGTAACATCATTCTGATTAGATATAATATCATCTCCCGTATGAAAATAAATCAATAATTATAATAAAAACAAAACAGTTACAATATGACCGCGGAACAGAGAAAATCCGACATCTTGTCTGGACACAGAAACTCGTGTGAATTATTTTTTGTTTAGATTGAGATGATTTGAACTTCGGATATATTTCTCTCTCTCTGTCTCTCTCTCTAGTTCTTTATACGAATAATATTCTCCTTCGTTCTCAATGATATTAGTCCTTGTAAAAATTGAAAAACTTAGCCTAACACTAAAAACTTAAAAGCATATTTTTAAAACAAGTCGGGTGAAGATTTTTTTATGTTTCTTGATTTTAATTGAAAAATGATGTCTAGGATAATCCTAATAAATTTAGCCCTAATATCATATTTCAGCGGACGACTTTGCTCAAGGTGTATCCCTGAAAATAACTAAATTTTTCTAAATTTACCTATAAGCGAAGGTATAATTGGAATTGAAAGAAAACTAATCTCTGAGTATTCTTAAATCTGTAGACATACCTTGTTTTTCATCAGATCATAAGCATATGTCATCCGTTGTATATTAGATACAAATTGATTGTCCGCACTTCAAATTAATAAAATCAAAGACTGATGGTGAAAGGAAATTCACAAATTGATTGCCCCCATCTTGTCCAAATAGAGATGATGAAAGGAAACCCATATATTGATTTCCCTCATCTCAGTTAAATGAAAGGTTGTTTTTGAAGTGGTGAAAGAAAATTCAATAAAGGGAGATATAGATAACTTCACCGGGGTATTGAACAATCCTGTTGGTAATGAAGCAATATCTATGATTTCTGTAAAGTTGTCTTACACATCTATATACTATACTCTGTTATTTAGTTCTTTTTCAATCATTTTTATATCCTTGACCAATTGGGATTCCTTAAATAAATATACTTTTCATTTTTATAACCTTGAAGAGCAAATAGAGTCAGTTAAAATATGATATTTTTGTTAAAATTACTTTGATTATCCTAAACAATTCTGGAATCAATTTTAATAAAAGAAAGCACTTATTATCCTGGCTTGAAATCAATCACCAACTATGCTTTAATATTTTTAGATATGGTTATGTTTATCTTTTCTATATACGATTAAATTTCAAATAAATAAAGAAAACATTTTAAATCAATAAATGAAGGAAATAATGACTCCATTTACCTAATAAAGGCACCTGGTCTACTGTTCTTGTGTACCTCACAGGGAGCCACAATCCCCAGAACGATCCTATGTTAACATTATTGAAATTTTCAAATAAAAATCAAATTTTGAATTCATTTTTGTTTTGGTCTTTTCAAAATAAATTTTTTAAACTTAGGAATATCGTTTCTTAGACTAAAATGTGTTTCCGTTACATCTTGACAAGGCGGATGAAATACCAACCATTAAAAAAATGATAGTCATCTGGATCGACGGCTCTCGCAACTTCAGAGTTCTAGAATTGCAAAAGGTTTAAACAAAATAGAATTATGAAGTTCACTTTGGGACCTCGTGATTCGAGATTTCAAGCTCAAATTGTTCAAAACCTTAAAAATGTTGAAGTCGCGAAGCTCCAGAGTCCCGGAGACTTGAATTCTCGTAAAATATTTTAAAATTAATCAACTGATGCGTTATAGGCCACCTATCAATCTTTACTCATGGTGACACGTGGTACTCACTTTGGGCACCTTTAGTCACATGATTTGCACGATTTTAGGTGACACGTGTCACTCATATTTTTATGACACATCATCAACAGTGATGTCATACTACCACACCACTCCGAGAGATTGTCCTTTAGAAGATCAAATAAAAAAATAATTCAAACAATGTCGAAGCGTCGAAGTGCCCGAATGATCGTAATAATAAATCACCAAAGATTAATGGGTTAAACATGTATTAGTAAGTGTAATTAACGGTAAATAAGTGCTCCATGAGTTTAGCCTTCGAGGAAACTCTATACATCGCTAACGCAAACTCACGAAGTCCTGAAGCTTCGGAGTCCCAGAGTTCCGAAGAACTTAAAGTTAAAGTGACCTTAAGTCGTGATCGATTAAAACGAAACAATAAATTAAAGGTTGAATAATTGCTTCGTGAATTCGGCCTATTAATATTATGTTAGTTGCGGGAGGTATTTACTTCCACGTGTGAACCTGATGAGAATAGAAGGCTCCGAGAAGCAAGAGAAACCCTAATGATTTGGCTAATAACCCTAGAAGCCTTGTCGGCTCAAGAAGATAATTTATATTAGATTATTAGCCTCCAAGAGAAGAAGTCGTCCAGAAATAATAATAATATACTGAACAGACACTTATCCAGAAGGAGAAGTCGGCCCCAACAAAACTGGTAGGACTACTATAAATATAGGGCGCTAGTTCTCATTTCTGGCATCTCAGAATTGCAGTTTTCCCAATTGGTGCGCACTACAGTTGCAGTCTTGTGCACAGGTTTGGAGGAGGGTTGCAGGTGCAGCTGCAGTAGCAGCTAGTTTCAGTATTGGCTTGAATATCTCTTGGCTAGGGTTTGGGACTATCTGATCAGTTTTTTTGTGTTGCGTTATTCTTGGAGAGAGGTGCGCTACTCTTTGTTTGGCTATCTAGCCTAGGGTTTTCTTCTGGAGGAATTCTCAGTCAAGGTTAAGGTGCTCGGAGGAAGGCTTCGGCCTATGGTTGGGTGACGAAGGTATCATCAATGGTAAAACGAGCACACCATCTTCTATATTCTAACAGGTTATGGGCCCACACCCCTTCAGTCAGCCTAAAATGCTGGAAGGAAACATAACCACTAGATATTGAGCTCGTTGAGGTACTGTCACTAGGGTTACTAGCAGGAGCAGTTTTCAAAAGAACTGCAGCTAGGGTTACCAGCAGAAGTAGTTGCAGAAACCCTAAACCTCTTGTTGAGGCACCTTAAGTGACGATATTGACCTAATATCCGGATAAATCAGTGCACCCTAGCCCAATTCATCTCCTGATACTCTCAGAAGGCCAAGACGTGAAGTTTGGATTTTTGGTCAAATCTAGGGTTTGACCAAGTCAAGCAAGCCATGACGAACTCTATGAAGTCTGAAAACAAGCTAGATGGAGCCTCCAACTTCAGAGCATGGAAGACAAGGATTGACCTCATCCTTGCTAAGAATAAAGTGTTGGATATTGTGAAAGGAAAGATCGTGAAGCCAGAGTTCAAAGAAGGAGAAGAGAAGGAACCATAGAACATTGCAGCTATGGAGAAGTTCAAAGATGTTGACATCAATGCCATGAGTATCATAGTGGATTCCATAAAAGACCACTTGATACCCTACATCTTCAATCTTGACTCATCGAAGAAGATGTACGATGCCCTAACAAATATCTTCTCAGTCAAAAACATTGGACAAGTTATGAGTCTGAAGAATGAGCTCCGTGACATGAAGATGAATGATGACGACAACATAACATCATACTTTGTAAGGATCTCCCAGTTAAGATATCAACTACAAGCTATTGAAGAGATCACTTCATAAAAGGAATTGGTGAACATAGTACTCAATGGTCATCCCAAGACATGGGATGCATTTGCCGCAAGCATGAACACAAGGAAGGAGTACTCGACATTTGAAGAACTTTGGACTTGCTATTCTCAAGAAGAATCAAGGATCAATGCAAAAGAGAAACATCAAAAGAAGTACGATGATCAATCCTTCACAACAAGATTCAATAACTTCAAGGACAAAAGAAAGTTCGATTCAAGAAGGAAGTCAAAACAAAGAAAAGATATTTCAGAAATACAATGTTTCAACTGTCAGAAGTACGGTCACTACAGGAATCAGTGTCCCGAGCTAAAGAAAAGGAAGGAGAAACATGAAGCATCGATTGCCGAAGAAAAGGAACCTATAAATAAGACTAAGCATGATGGAAGATACTTCTTCTACTAAAAGGTAACAACACTCTTCTTATTTCTTGTACATATCTTGCTTGTATCGTCTCTGTACATATCTTGGAAGATAATGTGTTCCAAGAAGAACTATACCTATGAAAGAACAAACAAGATGAAAAGAAGGTATCATTAGATATTACACATGAAGGAATGAAATATATCATGTGAAAGCTATTACAAGATAAGCTGAAATCAAAATCAATCTTGAAGAGACTTAGAAGTCAGACGTCAAGAGAAATTGGAGAAAGACTTATGACGACAACTAATATGGAAGCGTGGACTCTGTTAGACAGAGAGAACCAATTATATATTGCAGAAGACAATAAGGATGCAGATGGAAGTATGGACTCTATCAGACAGAGGGAGCCGATTATATGCACTCTTACATGAAGCGAGGATTAGGAGGGAACTAATCCTATGATCCATTGAAGATGATGAAATGTATATATCCATGGCAACAACCATAAAAGACAGTACATGTTCAGCTCGACCGCAGAAGAAGACCTCTTCGAAGAAAAAGCCTTAAAGTATTCCTGGTTGTCCATCCAGATCCGTCAACCTATGATGAAAGGAAGAAGTGGAATCTCTGGAACATGGAATCTCCATGAATCCAAGAGATAATGAAAAACATGAAGAAGAACATGAATATTCCAAGAAAGAAAGAAAGGCCGAAACAACTAGTCATTACATTAATAATCACAAGAATACCAAGCCTGATATGAAAACAATCAAGCAGAGGAACTAAAAGTCGTGATGAAGACAATGTATGGAAGACTTATGAATGAAAGCATTGCGAGATCCAAAACTAGAGGTTCTATTAGATGGAGGGAGAAGACTATGATGATTACTTGTTCCAGTACACTAGACATATCACTACATGAGTCATTTTATCATCCGCAACATCCATGAGTTGGAGTTCTACATCAAATAAATGCAAAGAATGTTCTCCAGAGAAATTGAATAAAGAACGCATGAAGAGAAATCTCAAGACCTTGAGGCATACCAAAAAGAGACTCTTGTATGCAGATAAGAAGAAGACAACTTGGTGGAGAACCTCCAGTGCACAACAGAAGCATGGTGAATATTTCCTATAACATCAAGATGACTACTCAGAAGATCAGATTTCATGATGACAGAAGAAGTGCCACATGGATATGTTCCAGTTCTCCAACTATACTCTATTGTTCAGATCTACATGAAACCTTCACAATGTTCTAGACTGAAGTACAAGCATTACACTATCCATGATGAAGTCCAGAAAGGAGAAAGTGATTCTCCAATACATATCTCCACAGATGAGCAGATAAGCAGACATTTTGGTAAAGCTTCTATCCAAGATGAAAGATTTTGCGCACTCGAGCTAGAGCTCGTGGAAATAACTCTCTTAGCCAGAAGGGAAGATTCTCCAAAGAAGGTATGAAAAACATTTATTTTTGTGATTGAAATAACTCTCCAGTTAGGAGGGAGCACTGAAAATATTATGTATCTTTGTAATTGAAAAATAGTCCAGATTGGACAGATGCTTTCATGTTCAGAAAGTGGATTGAGATTTCTGACGGACAATGGCTTCCCATTGTAGTTAACATGGGAGGCAGACTGATTGCTGATGTATCATAGACAACGACTTCCCATTGTGGTTAACATGGGGAGTGGTCTAGGACAGTCATTCTTCTTGGCAGTCACTCTGAGTAGTGGTCAAGTAGAATGGTCCGCCTCACCGGGCAGTCATTCTTTCGAATTTCACAGTTGTGAGCAGTTTTGAAGAATGGTTCGTTTTGGAGGTTGATGCAGGACATACATTCCTTGAGGGTTATACATTCTCTCTAGGTTACACTTTATTTAGTGTCGAAGGAATGGACCAAGGTGGGGAATGGTCTAGACATTTATTCCTCGAGGGCAGACTCATTCTCTCTAGGTTACACTTTTCTTAGTGTCGGAGGAATGGCCCAGGGTGGGGAATAGTCTAGGCTCAAAATCAGGGACATTCATTCCTTAGGGCAGACTCATTCTCTCCAGGTTACACTTTTTTTAGTGTCGGAGGAATGGCCTAGGGTGAGGAATGGTCCAAACATTTCTTAGGGTTTATACATTCTGTCCAGGGTGCACTTTAATTAGTGTAGGAAGAATGGCCCAGGGTGAGAGATGGTCCAGGCTCAGAAATCAGAAATAATCTTTCTTCCTTGTTTATGAATAATAGGGAAGATAGCCCATTGCTGATGAGGGCAGATATTCTTTCATATCTCACAAACGTGAGTGAAAGATCTGCCCAGAGGATTTAGTTTATCTTTAACAATATTTTCTATGCAGGATGGCATCAGATGATTGTTATGGAGACTACCTGTCTCCAGACAGTAGAGATATACTACTGTGGTGGATATGTTCCACTGTTCGTGAGGCAGACATTCTTTCAGATCTCACAAACGTGAGTGAGAGATTGGCCCAGATGATTCAGTTTTTATCATAACATTGTTTCTATGCAGGATGCTCTCAGATGTTTGTTATGAAGACTGTGTGACAGTAGATGAGGACTACTGTGGTGAATATGTTTCACTGTTCGCAACCATACATTGTTGATCAAGTACTTGTGTGTTACTTGATGTGGTAGGGAACCACTAAATTGTAGTTATATACTACTATGAATAGACACAGGTGTGTTCTACCATTATTCTAATTGCCTTGAAGACTATCAATAGTTTATTGGAGATAATGATCATTCAGATGAATGATGAACAGAGATTTTCCAGACGGAAAATAGTTCAGAGATTTTACTCCTCTTGTATCACTCTATGGTGAGAGTGACTTATCCAACATCATGTCTAATTACTCAGATGAAGTATGGTTTTGAGAGATGATGCAGCTGATGGTGATGGTGATGCTCATGATCTAGTCATGAGATAGTCTAGACGACTATATTGATGCTACCGGGTAAATGGTATGGTTTGTGCTCAAGTCCATTACCTGTAAATGCCTCTCTAGCTAGGAGGGAGTGTTAATATTATGGTAGCTGTGGGAGGTATTTACCTCCACATGTGAACCTGACGAGAATAGAAGACTCCGGGAAGCGATAGAAATCCTAATGAGTTGGCTAATAACCCTAGAAGCCTTGTCAGCTCAAGAATATAATTTATATTAGAATATTAGCCTCCAAGAGAAGAAGTCAGCCAGAAATAATAATAATATACTGAACAGACACTTATCCAGAAGGAGAAGTCGGGCCCAACAAAACTGACAGGACTACTATAAATACAGGGCACCAGTTCTCATTTGTAGCATCTTAGAATTATAGTTTTCCTAGTTGGTGCACACTGCAGTTGCAGTCTTGTGCGCAGGTTTGGAGGAGGGTTGCAGGTGCAGCTACAGCAGTAACTCGTTTCAGTATTGGCTTGAATATCTCTTGGCTAGGGTTTGGGACTATCTGATTAGTTTTTTTGTGTTGCACTATTCTTGGAGAGAGGTGCACTACTCTTTGTTTGGCTATCTAGCCTAGGGTTTGCTTCTAGAGGAATTCTCAGTCAAGGTTAAGGTGCTCGGAGGGAGGCTTTGGCCTATGGTTGGGTGACGAAGGTATTGTCAATGGTAAAACGAGCACACCATCTTCTATATTCTAACACGGCCTTCAAGAGATATCTATTACTCCTCATTCAAAACTCCTGAATGTCGAACCGTCGAAATAGCTTATCTTAATTATGATCATTAAGTGTATTTAACGTGGCTAGGGTAAAATATTGGAAAATCTTGCGATTGTCAATGGATTAAATGTAAGGATAAATAGTGTTGAACAATTTTTAATAAAGGCATTTTAAAATTCATAGCATTTTTCTATTAACTTCCAAAACTTTCACATTCAGTATTTGGACTCATAGATTTTTTACTTCTCACAGAAGGGTTAACATCAATATTTGGAAATTATGGCACTGCGTAAAGCAAGAAAGAAGCAAGATTCATTTGTTGAGGATTCAAACCCAAATTCATACATTCTGTCAGTTACTACCGCTCGATTGACGGACGTCATTAAATCATGGAAGCAAGTCTATGAAAATTTAGAGCAGGAAAATTCCCTCTATTCTGATGATTCAAGTGGAGAAGAAGATGAGTAATTTGCAACCAAGCTAAGACAGGTGGCTAAGTCATAACTTCACAAAGTTGCAGCTTGGCCAAAATTAATGCCATATACTGATGTGATAAGTTGGGCGTTAGAGCATGTGGATATCCGGACCAGAACCATCTACAGTCATCAGAAGACCATTGTCGGCTCCTTCCGATCCGAGGAAATTCAAGTAATGTACAAATTAACCCTCGACCCCAAATATACTTACAATGCATCACTTATAATGAAGTCCGAGGAAGATGAATGCACAAAATAAAACAGAACTGTTCATCATATAGTGAAAACTTGGTGGGGAAATCAAAATAAATTCAAAACTGATAGCCAAGGTATATATTCTATAGGCTCTTGCGATGCCCATATTTTTTATATTTCCATGATGCTTTGAAGAATGTTTGGAAAGAAAAATCCTACGCATTTTACTATAGAGTGGGTTCCTATAATTCATGAAGTTGTTGAGGATTATACTTTTGATTGGAGAAAAATGTTGTTGGATAACCTAGCTAAACAAATTGGGGATTACAAAACTCATAAGTCTAAATGAGAACATGCTCCTTTCTATATGTCCACATATATTATGGATGCAATTTGTTTCGGAACCCCATTTCCTCTTATGAATTGGAGCTGGACTCTGACTGTCATTGAGCCCATACATTTCTATCATTCTAAATTATGGGAAGAAAATGCAAAGGATTCTTTTTATGAGATTTGTCACAATGTGATAATTCTGATTCATAAAATTATCTATGGTCATCCTCCCCCCAGAATTTTAGAACAAATTATTGGGAATTTAGGTGCCATTGCAAATTAGTACACTGATGAAAGCTTTTCTTACATTTGAGTTTTTGGTTGCTTCGCATCTCCACATTCTCTGCCTAGATTTCTACCAGACATAATTGTTTGCATAGAAGTAGCCTATCAGACCGTTTCAAAAGCCATCACCAAAGAACTGAAGGCCTCACAAAAAATAGTTTGGCTAGTCTTTCCCATACAGGTTGGTATATTCTCATTATCAGACTTTGGACATGCTAAGGTAGAGGCATTGGCCTTAGATGATATTAAATTGGTTGACATTGAATTCAAAAAGCATGATCCACATGTGGTAGAAAATCATTTAGCTCAATTTAACATGAAGAGATACATCCATGAAGATTCACCCTATGACGAGGTTTTCAGAGGAGTTATATCATACGATGAGGTTGTATCTAGATTTCAAAGTCTTCCTCAAGAACAACAATAAGATTTTCTCAGTTTTCAAAAGCACAGAAGGAACGGTTTACCTAAAATCTTGCAAGAAAAAGAAAGGCTTAATCCAACTTCACATGTGGCACAATCAACAGATCTCAAGAAACATGACTTGCCCGAAGAAAAAACTAAATAAGTGGAAAAGACACCAGAAACATTGTTTAAATATGCAATAATTACAAGAATATTCATACCAGGTAAAAGTGATCAAGAATTATTAGCAGTATTTGAAACTTTTATGAAACATGGGAAAAATTTTCCTCTATTATTGTCAAACATTGAAACTCCTGTGAAAGATGTCACAAATCAAGGAGAATCTGTTGCACTCATTTCTCCCATACCATCTTTGACTCCCCTAGCAACAAGTTTTGATTTACCTTGTTCAAAGGTTATCAATATAGATGACCTAACACCTATTGAACCTGAAGATATGCCTTCATCAGATTTATTTTTCAACAAGAAAAGGAAGGCTATCATACGAAGAGAATCTAGACAGAAAGAGGGAGGAGTTACCAAAAAATAAAGAATGATATATGATGGACAAGGACAGACTGACCCTGAATTCGCAAAAGAAGTAGCAGTTTTATTGGGAGCTTTTGCAACTGCTAACTTGTGGTCAGTGGATAATTTGAGAAAAAAAAATTGACCAAAAGAATATTTTGATTGAGCAATTGCATAATGATATGAAACAAATGGAAGTTACTGCTAGAGAAAGAATCAATTTTGATATAAGCCAAGTCAGACAGGGTTTTGAACAATACATTAAGCAATTAGAGGATAAATTGAAATTACGTTTTCAAAATCAAAACTTGAGTAATAACATCCTCTCCCAACGAGATACATTAATAAATCAATTGCAAGCTTGAATAACCACAATCGAGAGCACATTAATTGATATTTATGCCTTCAAGAAACAAGCATCAGAGGTGAATGAGAAGTTGCAGATTGTCCAACAGAATCTGTATGAAAGTTTGGATTCCATCCAAAAACATTATCAGGTAATCAATAATTCTTTGAATATTATTTATGAAAAAGAGAGGGAATCTTTTATGGCCAGTTCCAAATTCCAAGAATTTATAGTGTGGAGGAAAAATCTCAATGTACCTGGACTTTCCGCTTTCTCACAATTTGAGCAGATAAAAGGAGAAATGGATTTAAAGGCCTAGGAGAACAATCTTGAATAAAGTAAAAGGTTAGCTAAAGAGGAAAAATATGCTTTTCTTGCTTCCCTTTCAGTTGTAGATCTAGAAATGACAAAAATTGATGTCAGTAGTATTCATGCTACACTTGGGCAAGTTGAGATCGAAAAGAGTAAAGAAGATTTAAAGAAAAACATAGAGAGTGTACAAAATGCTTTACTACAGGTAAATCATGTTGATTTACAAATGTTAAATGATCTTATGGTGAAGCCAAGTTTACAACATCAGATCGCTCAATAGGAAGTTGTTCAAATTCAAATAAATCTACCATTGGTGCATAAAAAGGATTTTTCGTTTGAATTAAATGCAAATATTGAACCTTCCAAGTTTGTTATTGCATTATTGGATCTGCATACACAATTCAAGGATCAACAAAATCCAAGTGCATTCAAGATGAAATAGAGGATGAATGAATCACCAACAAGCTAAAGAAATGCCAGCATATGCTAAATATCTTCGTAATATCTTTTTAGTTTATATTGTCTTCTATTTTGAGAGACAAGAATGTGGAAAGTCTAACCATTTTTTGGTTAAGACGATTTTTGTATAAATAAGCAGATTAAAGATGTACTCAAGGCTTCTTTTGGCCGAATGTAAAAGAGAACCTTCTTAATACCAATTTGAAAGAGAAGACAAAGATTTGACATTTCATTTCCTTGAGTTATGTGCTTTCTATGTATTTCCTTTTCGTAATCTCATTTTCTTCACTCTATGGCTCTTAAAGATTGAAAGACTACAATTTAGTAATACATCTATTGTGGTCCATATAATTGGAAGTTTGTTCAGCTACAATTTTTCCTCTGTTATTACTGTGAGTAAAACAAGACCTGTATCTGTGTGAATCTCCTCATTTCAATTCATCTTTTAAAGACCCATCCTTCATAATTCTTCTATTGAGAATAAGGTAATATTTATCAATATTGGATACCTTACTTTATGTTGGCAGTTTTTGTTAATCAATTCATATACTCAATATTTATAAAAGACTAAAAGAAAGAGATACTACCTCTCTATTTTCTAATCATTAAATTCATTCGAAGTTTCATCTTAAAACTGAAGGTAGAAAAAAATTATAAAAAACAATTCTCTTAAATTTTGGATGCCTGATGTTATTCTGTGAGCCTAGAGTAAATCTCAGGAACAATAGAGGGAACACTGTTGACTAGGATAGAAAATAAAGTTGTATATGTGAGGTTTAGAACCTAGTTTACCCATTCATTGCAAAAGCCAAAAGTTGAAAGAAGGGATCTCATGTATTGGTAGCTCAATTTATCAAAAGCTTTAGAAAAATCTAGCTTGATGAGCATACCTAGTGTCCAGGTGAATTTCAATGGGTGGATTACCTCATGCGCCAAGATAACATAGTCCAGGATTTGGCGTCATTTGACATAGCTTGACTGCTCCTGAGAAGTAATAAAGGGAAGGATAGGTTTGAGTGTGAGGGCCATTACCTTGGTTATGAGTTTGTAGATCACATTGCAGAGAGTTATCGGTTTGAACTGCTGAGGGTGAGAGATCCTCTCCTACTTTGGGATTAAAGAGAGAAATGTGGCATTGAGCACTGGAAAAACCCTTCCATAGATCCACGAATCCTCATCAAATTTCCATAATTCTTCTTGAACCATGATCCAACAATGGTGGAAAAATTCGATTGTCAATCCATCGGTCCCTGGAGCTTTCCCATCATATCTTGCATTGCTTGATCCACATCCTCTGTCGTGATAGGTCTCATGAGTGCCTCGTTTTGTTCCTGGGTGATCAGAGTTGGAATGTGTTGAGTGATTTTATTAATAACCTATGATCTATCAGGTATTGGCTCAGATAATAGATCCCTATAGTAATTAATAAGTTCAGTCTTCATTCCCTCATGGTCCAAGATTTGTTGGCCCTGGTCATTTTCCAATCTGATTATGTGGTTGACATATATCTTGTGAATCATGGAGCGATGAAAGAACTTGGTATTCTTTTCTCCCTCTTTTAACCACTGCACCCTTGATTTCTGGCACCGTAGGATTTCATCTTGCTAAATATTTCTTCCACCTCTTGTTTCATAAGATCCTCCTCGGCCCAAAGGGATTCAGATTGGCCCTGGGATATAAGCTATTTTTTAATCTCTTCAAGGCGTTGTTCCAGGGACCATTGTGCCTAAAATATGTTACCAAAGACATTTTTGTTCTAATCTCAGAGATATTGTTTGACGTTTTTTAATTTTTTTTGGAATATGTACAACAGGGATCGATGTGTGATTGCAACGCTTTCCCACCATGTGTTGACATATTCCTATAAATCTTAGTGAGTGAGACAAAAAATTTCAAATCGAAATGGTTTTCTTTTGGGGGAACTAGCGATATCGATCCACAGATAAACTGGACAATGGTATGATCCTGAACGAGGGAGGATATTGGCTTCTATGAGGTGTCCTTTCATCATCAAGGATTTTGAGATGAGGAAACGATCAAGTCGACAAGCTACCCGATGTGCTCCACAGCAGTGATATTTCCAAGTGAAACTGCCATTTCTAGCTTCAATGTCTATTAGATGTAGGTCCACTATTAATTTTTGGAAGCCATCATTGTCTTTTTCTAGTTGCATGTTTCCCCCTCTCTTTTCTTCTGAAGAGAGGATGATATTGAAGTCACCACCTAAAACCCATCTCCTTTGTTCCACAAAGATTCCCAAGTCGGATAGATTGCTTAGGAAGGCATCCTTCTCTAGGGGCGTCTGAGGACCATAATCATTTGTGATAACCCCTTCTTTATTAGAACCAATAGATCAATAGCAAGTTTAGAGGGTCTAGGGAGTGGAGTAAAAATTATCCAATACTACTTTTGTTCAGTTTCATAAAATGGGGATTCCTCCGACGACTCCATTCGATTCATTGTAAACAAATCGACTTTGTCGCCAGCATCTCGAGAAAACATTTTCTACGGAGATATCTACACATTTTGTTTCTTCTAGTAGTAGAATGTTTGGTTCCTTTTCCATGATACAGTTTCAAAGAACTTGTTTCTTAGTTCTTCCATTTAGGCCTCTAACATTCCAAGAAATAATCTTCACAATGAAGGGGGAGGGTGGGAGTTGAAGAAACCCTCGAAAATCCTCTATACCTACCCCGAGTTGATCATAAGGCTGCCTACTTCACGAATGAGTTGTTGTGCTAATTTTTGGCCCTCTTCTTTTTCCTTATTTTGGTGTTTTTCGGCTATCTTTTCGAGGATCCGAGTGAATTCCCAATCCTCCCTAGATATGGATGTGGCCCCCGCAGTTGATTTGAGATGATCATCCTCGGGCAGTACTGGATTATTGGGTTGGATAATTTTCTCCAGTACTGGCTCCAAAATCTCTTTGGCTTTGTGTTTTGTGTTGTCTTTGCTTGCATGTTGATGTGGGTTCTCAACCTCTTGGGAATATGGAAGTTGATTTAGTATTTCAAAGGAGTTACTTGTGGATGGCTTCTGATTTTGTTCTAAGGTTGATTTCTTATTATTAGGATTGTTTCTACTCTGAACCTATGTGAACTCCTAGGGATAACTAAGGAAATGATGTATCGAGGCCCTCAAGTTGTAGACATGGAGAATTGAGAGACAACTTGACCAATAGTGTCCTCTTGCATAAACAGAGATCCACCTCACCACCACAGTTCCAGGTTCATCATGAGGGTATCCACCACATCAGCTAGCTTCCAGAAGACATTGGATCTTGCTCCATGAGGTACAAGCCAGGTATTATGGTGAGTATCATTTCAATATTTGAGGCATTTGAGTTTTTTCATTTTAAACTACTTTGGATTATATGACGTCTGCTTGGACATTATGCTCTTTTCCCTATTTCACTTTGGTGGTTGAAACTGGGCCCTAGTAAGTGGGTCACCCTTGGGGATAGGTTTGGTACTAGGAGGTCCTCTTGACGAGTCATCGTGTTGTTCCCGACCATACTTTTCATTTTCCACACTTCATCCCCTCATCTCCTTAACTTTTGGGATTTTTGGGTGTACTGACCCATGAAGGGATTGTTTCTCATTTCATGGGAAGAAGGGGCTAAAATCCCAGAGGCTTATATCTAGAAAAAGATAAAATCCAAAATTGAACCTTTTAGATGCTCACCCAGGGATCCCGATGAAAATGAAATGTCTCTCATAAGAAACTGATGGGACCTGTAAAAAATAACTAATGCAAAATTCCAACCAAGGTGGAGCATGTGTGGGCACTGTTTTTTATGCTTAGGTAGAATCCCCACACATGACTTCAACTTGGGGAAGCATCATGTGACCAAGGTAGAGTCAAGGTGGGCATTGTTTTTCATGCTTAGGTAGAAGCCCCACCTTGGCTTCAACTTGGAAACATCAAAAAGAACAAAAGGAAATAAATGGGCTTGGAAAAAGGTTGCATTGAAAACGAAGGTGCAACACACCCTCTACAAAGGCACCCATAAATGAGATACTTCAATCCCTTTTATGCCATGAACCCCATGCCCAAGAGTCTTACCCACATCCATGTCACTCTGTCCTCATGTCTTAGAGAGGGGTCCACTTGGAAAACACTCCTAAACTTGAGGTATGATTCAACCAATAGATCGTTTTGTCAACCCTCCCATACCTAAACTTGGAAAATTGCATAGGGTATTTGAGCACTTGTTTATTCTGATGAGGTAGTTTGGATGTACATGCTTATATGGATCTTTTATTGATTTGATTTACTCATCATGATGCATTTGACTTGATATCCTTGAAGGGTGCATTCATTGTCTTTACAAGACCTAGTTGGTGGCCAGATTTGGAAGAACAAGCCTAGCTTGGGATTCCTTGGGGATTGAAACCCACAGGTTGGATACCATGGCCCGCACACTGGAAAACGATGATAGCCTTTGGAGGCATAAGGAGATACCATAGAGGACATGACCCAGCCCTTAGGTAGCCAAACGATTATCTCTTGAGGCTAAAACGTCACTTTTGAGGAGGTTGACGTCACCCGAGGGCTAAGGCTTGTGGTGGTGTTGTTGTTGATGACACTTCACATATTTGGATGGAGAGGGTCACCTTGAGGACCCTAGTTCTTGAGAGGGAGGCCTATGGAGACCCAATGTTTCATCTCCAAGCTAAACTATTTGTTAAAGGTTCCAAAACATTGCCCTAAAGGGATGATGTCATGCTTCTTTAGTGTTTCTTATGTGCATTTTAGGGTTAAATTTTAATTTTATATTCTAAAGGGGAAAAGTAAGGGTGTTGTCTCTTTAATTTGTGTTTTACCCTAAAATTAAGTGGGCAAACACTTGTGGTAGGATTTGTATAATTAGAGATCATTTCATTTCATTTTTACATCACAACTCTCCCATCTTGGAGAGGACACTTGGCTGAAATTTGCACCCTACTTGGGTAATTTTGTCTATCTCTCTTGCTACTATCTCTTGTTGTGGTTTCCTTTGGCTATTGGATTAAGAAGTAAGGTGCTATCTTTCTTGGAGGTTGTTTCTTTCTTTTATGGTGGATTTTCTTGGTTAAAAGAAGTTTATCTTGTTGATGCTTGGACTAGGTAAGGAACCTTTCATGTTATTTCTTCTTTTCTTGGTCACAAGGTGAATTTGCTAAGATTTTGGGAAGTATAAGGGGATTCAACCCCACCAATCCCATCATATTTGTCTTGGAATAATTTGTTGCATAAAGAAATACTAGGAGGAGTAAAAGCATTTATATCCTCCTAGGGTTTTTCCGTAGCTAGTTTTGCTTGCCTTGGGGAGTAAAAGGGATTACATCCCCAATGAAGTAGCACAAATAGCTCTTTAGTTTTAAATCCTCCATAACTCAATAGTTAAATTCACTAATCTCTCGGATTGGATAAATAAAATCATTGCAATGGGACACATAAAATTATGAAATATTGTAATTGTTTAAGTTGGAATTTTTTTCTGCATGCTAAAAGCTTCTCAAGGACACTAGGGAATTTTGTTTCTCTAAGGATTTATTGTTGTTGTAATAAATTTAAGCTACAACCATTATGGATGCAGAAAATCACTTCATACTCTTTAAATTTTCTCATGTTCTAACCGTCAAATTTCACTAGAAAGATGCCAAGTTAATCTACTAGTTATTGTGCTTCTTTTGGGTGGTTGACTTGCAATTTTTGGTGGTTGGAATTTTCTGTAGTAATACTTGTTTTCTACAGGGATAAGGCTTCAGAAATATATATTTAATAATTACATCAAACAACCTTTAAATGTTGCTAAGGTCTTGTGCTATCATACTTGAGTTTCACTAGTAATTGCTAGTTAGTCTCTTGCATATTTACTTGGACTTTTAGTGACTTGTTTAGCAGCTATTCCATTTATTTCATTGCTGATTTATATCATTATATATTGATGCTAATTAGGACAAAAATATTCATTTTCTTGTCCATTGGATTGTTAGGATTGTATCTCGGGCAGGTATAATCATCTTCTTCAAGTACTCGAGCTCTTGGCAACCATTGATCACTTACGAGACTGCTTTCCAAACCATCTTCCACTTAGTAACTTGACCTATAGGGGCATCACTTCCATAGTCTCACTTTCCATCTCATTTCCCCCTAGGGTCACCCGGGATTCCCCCCTTGTGTTGGATTTTTCCTTCACTAAAGCAAGGGGGGGTTTATTTGAGGTGACAGTGGGTAAAATCCCCCACCATTATCACCATCTTGTGGATTGGGTTAGGATTTTCCCAACCTATAGTTTGTGTGATAACATTTTGGCATCATTTTCGAGGAGGATTTTGAATCCTATTTCGTGCCCTAACGATACTTTGGCAAGCTACCATCCCAAATCCTTTACCCCTAGCTTTCCTGGTGACTCTACTTTAAGGATGTTCTCCTTCCACCTTTGATGAACTCTTCTTGAAGCTCATCTGGCGACTCCACTTGTAGAAAGTTATCTTTCCCTTCCCTCCATTTTTTATGAACATTAAGTTCATCTGGCAACTCCATTGAAGCGACATCCTGGATAATGGAACCATGGAATCACGAGATTTACCATGAGCCTTCCACAAGGTATACCCTTCTCTCAATGTTCAAAACATCCCTAGATAACCAAACCTTTTCCCTGTAGGGTGGAGGGAAAATTTCCCCAAATTCGATGGTGATCCAACTCTAGCAATCACCCATATTGTGAACTATATGAGGTATGCTTCAATTATAAATGTAATGCATGAGGATGTTCTAATGAAAATTTGTGTATCTTCTCTGGACTCTAGTCAAAGGAAGTGGCTTGCAGACTCATGTGATCTGAAAAGTATCTGGTATTCTACAAAGCTTGTTGAAGAATTTCTCAGGTATTGGGGGCTAGCTACTCAGGATTTGTAGACTACTCTCCAAGAGCTCAAAGATTCCCTTTACAGAGAAGTTTTTTTGGTGGATGAAAGAAAAACAACTGAAGAGTGTGAAGTTGAAGAAGATTATCACCCACCACTTGCAGAGGAAGTGCTTGAAGAACATATCCATGAAGAAAATTGTCAAGAAGATCTCGATGATGATGATGACCTTGATGAGACATCGGTGTCCATTTTCTCACTTGATGAAGGTGAAGTTATCCATCCTTGTTTTCCTCCTGCACATCAAGTTAAAAAAATAATTGGCTTCAATGGTATAGACCCCTATGACATGGTTGATCAACACATTGATGATTTCATACATGTCGAGAGGCATAGATGGGATGTGGTTTGTTTCACTTTTGATAAAGATCCCATTTACCACATTGAAGGTAGTTCTTAAACAAAAGGGGTTGATTTGTCATCTTCAGAGGATGGGTCTTCATGCACATATGATTAAGATGATTGGCATCCTGGTGATGATATAATCACATATTTGTTCAAGGATGATTCCTCGCAACATACTCATGAAGATTTCTAACCACCTTCATGATCATATCTTGATGTATCAAGTTGTGGCCATCCTAGAGGAGTCAAAATCTCATCCTACAAAGCGAAAGCATTTTCATCTTGAATTTTTTTACAGTGATTCGCAGATGAAGAGGCAACGTCTTTCTTTCTCCAGACATGAGATGATCCCTCACCTCTTTTCTTCTTCTCTAAGGAATTATTGGGATTTCTTGGGACCTCTCATGTCTCCTCAACCTTAAGGAAGCAACGATCATGCTAATGGGGATGAAGATGAGCCATCGTCTACATATGATATCCATTTTCAAATATGGATTGATCGAGCTTGTGGCTATCCTTTCGGGTGATATTTTCAGGATGATCATAATTGTGACTACTCTTTTCAACAAGATTTCCTCCCTCCCACCCATATCCATTGGTTTCATTTCATGTTTGATTTTATGTTTATTTATGCTCATGATTATGTGAACAACTTATCCTTGTTGTATTACATGATTAAGCATAGGGGGAGATACCTTGATAAAATGATGAACAAATGGTTGCATTGGTTATATGACTTCACCTGACATCACCTATCAACTAATATTCAGGGTCCCAGGTAAGTAGGTAGGTCATCTTGATTTCTTACATTTTCATATTGATTGCTCATGGTAGCTTAGTTTCATTTCATATTTCACTTTTCTCTACTTTCATATTGCTTTCATCATACTGCATGTCTAGTTTAGAAAATTTTCAAAAACTGCAAAATTTTATTTCTAGATTGGTTTTCATTTTGAGATTTGATTATATGGACAAAGAATGAATGAGCCATCCTACACTTAAAAGTTTGTTGTTTTAGTGTGTGTAGGAACAAGTCCACCGGGAGATGTTTTGATTCTCATGCACTCTATGGAGAGTACATGTACCCAAGTAGGAGCCAAATTTTATCCCCAACTCCTAGGTATAAATAAGGAGATGATGTCTCAAGGCCCTCAGGTTGCAAACATGGAGTATCGAGAGACAGTTTGACCAACGATGTCTGCTTGCATAGACAGAGACCCACCTCACCATCAAAGTTCTAGGTTCATCATGAGGGTATCCACCACATCAACTGGCTTCTGGAAGACATTGGGTCTTGCTCCATGAGGTACAAGCCAGGTATTATGGTGACTATCATTTCAATATTTGAGGCATTTGAGTTTGTGCATTTTAAACTGCTTTTGATTATGTGATGCTTGGTTGGAAATTATTCTCTTTTCCATGTTTCACTTTGGTGGTTGACACTGGGCCCTAGTAAGTGGGTCACCCTTGGGGATAATTTTTCTACTGGGATGTCCTCTTAACGAGTCATCGTGTTGTTCCCGACCATACTTGTCACTTTCCACACTTCATCCCCTCATCTCCTTACCTTTTGGGATTTTTGGGTGTACTGACCCAAGAAGGGATTGTTCCTCATTTCATGGGAAGAAGGGGCTGAAGGCCCAAAGGTTTGTAGCTGGAAAAAGATAAAATCCAATCATGAACCTTCTATATGCTCGCCTACGAATCCTGAGGGCAATGAAATGTCTCTCATACGAAACTGATGGAACCTGTAAAAATAACTAATGCAAAATGCCAACCAAAGTGGAGCATGTGTGGGCACTGTTTTTCATGCTAAGGTAGAATCCCCACACATGAATTCAACTTGGGGAAGCATCATGTGACCAAGGTAGAGTCAAGGTGGTCATTTTTTTTCATTCTTAGGTAGAAGCCCCACCTTGGATTCAACTTGGAAACATCAAAAATTTAAAAAAAGACAATAAATGGGCTTGGAAAAAGGTTGCATTGAAACCAAAGGTGCAACACACCCTCTTGTATGTCATGAACCCCATGCATAAGCGTCTTTCCCCCATCCATGTCACTTTTTCCACATGTATTAGAGAGGAGTCCACTTGGGAAACACTCCTAAACTTGAGGTATGATTCAACCAATAGGTCATTTTGTTAACCCTCCCATGCTTAAACTTGGAAAATTGCATTGGGTCTTTGAGCACTTGTTTATTCTGATGAGGTAGTTTGGATGTACATGCTTAGATGGCTCTTTTATTGATTTTATTTACTTATCATGATGCATTTGACTTGAGATCCTTGGAGGGCGCATTCATTGTCTTTGTAGGACCTAGTTGGTGGACCGATTTGGAAGAACAAGCCTAGCTTGGGATTCCTTGGGGATTGAAGCCCACGGGTTGGATACCATGGCACACACATCGGACAATGATGCTATCCTTTGGAGGCCTGAGGAGATACCATGGAGGACATGACCCATCCCTTAGCTAGCCCAACAATTTTCTCTTGAGGCTAAAATGTCACTTTTGAGGAGGTTGACGTCACCCTAGGGCTAGGGCTTGTGGTGGTGGTGTTGTTGCTTGAAACTTTGCATATTTGGGTGGAGAGGGTCACCTTGAGTACCCTAGTTCTTGAGAGGGAGGCCTCTGGAGGCCCAATGTTTCATCTCCAAGCTTAACGATTTGCTAAAGGTGCCAAAACATTTCCCTAAAGGGATGACATCATGTTTATTTAGGGTTTCTTATGTGCATTTTAGGGTTAAATTTGAATTTTATATTGTAAAGGGGAAAAGTTAAGGTTGTTTTCCCCTTACTTTGTGGTTTACCCTAAAATTAAGTGGGAAAACACTTGTGGTAGGATTTGTATAAATAGAGATCATTTCATTTCATTTTTACATCATAACTCTCCCATCTTGGAGAGGATACTTCGTTGAAATTTGTGCCCTGCTTGAGAATTTTTTTCTATCTCTCTTGCTATAGATTCCTTTGGCTATTGGATGAAGAATTAAGGTGTTATATTTCTTGGAGGCTATTTCTTGCTTTTATGGTGGATTTCTTGGTTCAAAGGAGTTTATCTTGTCAATGCTTGGACTAGGTAAGGAACCTTTCATGTTATTACTTCTTTTCTTGGTCACAAGATTACTTTGCTAAGATTTTGGGGAGTATAAGGGAATACAACGTGACTATGCCCATCATATTTGTCTTGGAACAATTTGTTGCATAAAGGAATACTAGGAGTAAAAGGGTTTACACCCTCCTAGGGTTTTTCCTTATCTAGTCTTGCTTACATTGGGGAATAAAAGGGATTACACCCCCAAGGAAGTAGCACAACTAGCTCTTTCATTTTAAAGACTCCATAACCCAATAGTTAAAGGCACTAATCTCTTGCATTGGAGAAATAAAATCATTGCATTGGGACACATAGAATTATGAGATATTGAAATTGTTTAAGTTGGAATCTTTTCTGCATGCTAAAAGCTTGTCAAGGATACTAGGGTGTTTTGTTTCTCCAACGATTTATTGCTTCTGTAATAACTTCAAGCTACAACCATTAGGGCTGCATAAAATCACTCCATACTTTCTAGATTTGATCATGTTCTAACCGTCAAAGTTTGCTAGAAAGCTGCTAAGTTAATCTACTAGTTATTGTGCTTCTTTTGGGTGGTTTACTTGCAAGTTTTGGTGGTTGGTATTTTCTGTAGTAACACTTGTTTTCTACAGCCATTAGGCGGCATAAACATCTCTTCAATACGTACATCAAACAACCTTTAAATGTTGTTAAAGTCTTGTGCTATCATACTTGAGTTTCACTAGTAATTGTTAGTTGGTCTCTTGCATATTTACTTGGAATTTTAGTGACTTGTTTAGCAGATATTCCATTTATTTCATTGCTGATTTATATCATTATATAGTGCTGCTAATTATGACAGAAAGTTTCACTTGCTTGTCCATTGGATTGTTGGGCTTGTATCTCATCGTTTCTTGTGTCTTAGGCAGGTATAATCATCTTCTGCAGGTACTTGAGCTCTTGGAAACCATTGATCACTTCTGAGACTCCTTTTCAAACCATTTTCCACTTAGTAACTTGAACTATAGGGGCATCACTTCCATAGTCTCACTTTCTATCTCATTTCTCCCTAGGGTCACTCGAGATTCCCCCTTTGTGATGGATTTTTTCTTCACTAAAGCGATGGGAGGGTTTATCTAAGGTGACAGTGGGTAAAATCTCCCACTGCTATCGCCATCTTGTGGATTGGGTCAGTCTTTTCCCAACCTACAGTTTGTGTGATAATAAAGAGCATTCTGAGGGCAGTCCCTAAATAAATGGCCATGCTCATGGAACTTCTGACATCGAAAAGGAATGTGCTCATAGTCTATTGCTTGAATACATTCCTCATCCTGGGATTCAAGGGTTAGGGATCCTGGTAATGCTTTGGATATATTCATATAGACACATATGCACGCATAGGAGGTGTACGTCCGTTGATGCATTGACTCTAAAGATTTGGCATAGGCACCAAGGGTGTTACCGATGCATGCGAGGATTTCCTCCAGCCAGAATTCATGTGGAAGTGAATAAATTATAATCCATATTGGAGCATAGGAGAAGTCTTCTTTCTCCGAGATGAAGCGATCGGTCGAGAACTTAAAGTACAGTCCTGCAAAGTTGAATAAATATGGACCATTTTCAAAAAAATTCTTTATCTTCAAGGTTATAAAAGATAATTATGAAAAAACCCTTGGATCCTAACTGAAGGTCATAGTAACCCTTGGGGTTCCACCAGGTCTTAATCCATCTGAGCAAGTTGTGCTATGAGGGCCATAACCCTAAAAACTTTCCTATCAAGGCATGGTATTTCATAAATTGGGTGTGTTCCCCTACTCGGGCAAAGTTTATAACATACCTCGGCACTGAATGGCTTGTGGGATACATTTACCTAGTTCCCACATACGAATCACTTTTGGATGGGAGGTTTCTACCTCGACTTCCATTGGTTGATATCTTCATTGTTCCTCTTGAAAAAATTGTTCCCAGAGGTGAGGTGATGGTTCGAAGGGTCATTGCTTAAGTTTCATGCCTGGTTGTTCATTGGATACTACGTTGTTGTATGAGGGGGTTTTCATCCACTCTGCTTTGACCATTGAAGCGTGGTCAGATGCCTTCACGTTGAGAAAGATCCTCTACGACAGATCCTTGGGCAATTGGTTGAATCAAAGACCCTGGTGTGTTTTGTGCATGAAACCCTAGCTTTCAGTTGTGACTTCCCATAGAAAAATCACTTTGGAAATTGTATTCAAAAGTATATATTAATAAATATATTTATTATATTATATTTAAATATATTCAGAAGCGTTTTTATTTCTAGTCACATCCATAAATGGTTTTTTATTTATTTTATTTTTAGCCATATTTTCAATTTAACTTAACCATCGTTATATAAATTGTAGAGTAAAAAGTGAGTTGTAAATATAGATTCTCATAAAATGTCTAACTCATAATTTTTTAGTATATCTCTTAAGAGCCTCATTTTAGACCTGGAAATTCCCCTAATAAATAATATCCAATTTTGAGACCAAATTTGTGTTTATCTTCGAAACAAATCTAGAGTTCTAATTAGCATATATATATATTATTTCAACATTGTACAATAAGGATCAATATCCATCAATCATCCCTAAACTAGGGTTATGTGTGTGTGTAATGGCATCGGGGGTAAATATTGTCGAAGTACAACATGTATTCTTAACCCAAAGAGACTCTACCAAACCTGAGCCCATGATGTAATGTCCCCACTTTGGGACATCATTATAGTACAGATGTTATGATGACCAGAGTAGCCAGATGGAGAATATAGCGAGTACAGGGGCTATTGAGGGGTTTTTTGGGGTCCGGCTTGCATCGCTCATCTTATTTCATCATCATGATCCATTCTGCACAACTTGTCTTTGGTTCCGTTGCATTCCGATGATTTCCATAATTTTGAGTTATTTTGGGCTATATGTTAATTAAATTCACTAAGGAGGCCATATTGGGCATAATAGTTGGAGGAACCTCTTAGTGTAATAGCTCATTGGAATCGAGAGGAATAACACTACATGATGGGATGATGAGAAGTGACTTTCAATGGATAGGGAAGCCACAAGGAGGGATAAACTATTTTTTAGAGGAAAAATGGTTAATTAATTAATTAATTAATAATTAAATAAAGTAAAAATCACCTGGAGAGACACGGTGAGCAAGGAGGATAAAAGAGATATAGGGGCATCTATTCTCTCATTATGTTGTTTATCATTTGATATCTGGCTTCTTGCTAGTGAGCCCATACACTTGGGGGTTTTGAGGGTTTTGACTTAACAAACCTTAGAGATCAACTCGGTGGTTAAAGATCCCACCCATCCTGGTCCAAACTTGGTCACGGAGGTGAAATATTCCTCCCTCACCATTCTACATCAGATCTACTCAGTTACAAGAGGTTTCTACATCAGTTACAGGTTCAGAGAGAGCTTGGGCGCAACTTCATCCAATAGGAGGGCACACCACCTAGAGGAGATTAGCTTGATCTAGGTAGAGGAGAAGGATTCTGAGGAAAACGACTTATGGGTATTCTTTGTAGAGCCTAGGGATCCTTTCCTAGCCCTTTCGGGAGTAGGTTTCTCTATAATATTATTTATTGGAGCTCAGCACAGGTTCAGAGAGAGGAGGGCGCACCACATATTGAGGATCTTGTCTTTTGGAGGGTCAGTTCTTCATTGTTCAGCCCGAGACTTTTCCAAGGGTTTTCCCTTGATCCGATCTACAGTTCCATGTATTTTGAGAGCATATGGAGGTCTCTAGGATAGAGGTCGAATTATTGGGTCTTCAGTCATCCAGGAGGGCACAAGACAATTAGGGGTTTGCTCATTTGGATGGGCATAACTTCAGCGTTTAGCTTGAGACTTCATCGTTCAACTTGAGACTTCACCAAGGGTTTGGGCTTGGCATGATATACTCTTCCAGCCATTTTCAAAGTGTTTGGAGGCCTCTAGCAGCAAGGTCGAATTATTGGGGGTATTCATCTTTCCAGCAAGGCGCAACTTATCTAGTTGAGGGTTTGATCCAACATTGGGTAGAGGTCTCAGTTTTCATTCATCTTCGATAGCCATGTGGCCTTTGGAGGCTTGCATCTTCTCTTCTTAATCTTGCTTGAGGGTTATTCTCATTTTTCTACTAGCTCTTAGCTATATTGTACAAGATCTGCAGATCCATTATATCGGGGTCTTCTTCTATTATGAATAATATCAAATCTGAGGTATTTTTGGGTTATCTCTTGTATTGTTGATCTTGCATCTTGTTGAGGTATGTCCATTGCTATATCTTCTTTTATTATTGTTGCAAACACACTTTAAAACCATCATATTAAACCCCAACGCAACTCATGGGACTTAAGACTGCAAAGTGTTTGACAAAATGCCACAACCAGAAAATGTTTAAAAATCACATGAAAAACACAATGTTCTTGGCATCTTGGCTTGAGAACATTACAGTGGTATCAGAGCATTGATCCTCCCAGCCAATGGGGATTAACGTATGCATAAATACAGTAGGGATGGATACTAATGACTTTGCTAGAGAGACTGTATGTTGTGAATGGGAATATTACGCCCTTAGTGAGGAATTTAGGGCTCAAGTAACAATCCAACATTTTATATCTATAAAAAAATCCTAGGTGGAGCAAAGATAAGATCACAGAGTGGGCCAACATAGCAGAGAAAAAAATAGCCAGGGAAACTAGATGGAGGGAAGCACAGATTAACCCTACACCCATTAGGAGCAGGCAATGTTTCTACAGTTGCAAAGTGCCTTGGGAACCAGATCATAGATGTAGGGGTAAAGGTAAGAGACACATTATTGAGGTGCACTATGATAGTGAGGATGAGGAGATGCACAGGGATGCAACCATAGATTCATATTTAGAAAAGTTCGAGGAGGCTAGTGACTCTTGCACACTTGAGGAGGATAGTGACCCTTGCGTATTGGAGGGACAGTTGGATGGACAGGATGATAGCACCTGTGCTTCAACAATCATATCACATAGTTTTGATGACCTTACACTTCAGCAGAGTGGTGACACTAGTGGATATTCACACGTGTTAGCACCTAGACCTGATGAGCTTCCTATGATGATCGTGACACATTTGTCATCTTTTCAGACTCCTATGATAGCCACGACACATGAGGATATCAGTGGCATCTATGATATGGTGGAGGAGCCTTGCATGAGGATTGTACATCAGGGGTGTTAGCGTCATAATTCACTCCTGGATTGCAACAGGATCAGAGCCCAATGCCCATCAGTTTTGTGTCACGATAAGTTTAATGGGTGATCAAATGGTTAGCGACCCAGGACGAAATCACTCTAGCTCAGGGACCAGGTCTGGTATGTAAAGAACAAAGGAGGTCTTGATCTAACTTTAGTCAGTGGGTTGATTGTAAAATGAGCAGGTGGAAGACTTGGTGAGAGGAGTGAGCAAAACTACCTTGGGTAACAGGCCTTTCAGCAGTTTGCAGAAGAAAAACTCTAAATGCAAGATCCTCTTGGTTCAGATTTTTGGGGAACTGAAGGGGTGACTTGAATGGATCCTCCAATTCCAAGTCATTCAGTGTTGATAAAATCACAAGACTGATTAGAGACAACGCATCTATTACAGTGATCCAAGCTACATCATCCTATAACAGCTACAACTCGACTGGATCCTCCAATTTCGAGTTGTTCTAACACAGTGCAAACAAATATATGAAAGAAACTGACATTCATAAGGCAAGAAGTCTCAAGAGTTAATGCATAACCAAAATAACCAGTGCTTCGTTAAAGATTTTACAATCGGGAGCCTTTCTCAACCATCAATACTAAACAAAATACAAAAACTGAGTACATATACTCAGAAAAATTCGCATAACAGAGGCGTGCTAGACTTTCAGGATGGGGCATCTCTTCAATCAAATCTGGCTTGTACTCCTCTGTCATACGCCATCTTAACTTTGCATGGCTCATGCTAAGGGGTAGCTGAGCCCTTAAATTCCAAATTAGCATGCGCAGACTTCCCTGGTGAGTCGAGGACATCGGCATGGCTTCTGTGGGAAAACCAATACAGAGGACCATCTCAGGCAGACTTTCTGCTGGGACATCTATACCTCGCAATTAATGAGTGAGGCAAGGTTTCAACCACCCTCTCTCTTCTTCATTCACTCCAAGCAGGTATAAGGATTGAGATCAAGTTGAATTGGCACCTGGAGAACACGGTGATTCCTTCTGCAGCTAAACCCGGTGCTTCGGCCCCCTTCGTACAACTCTTTCTATCGCCCCCAAGTGACTACCGGCTGTGACCCTATGCCTATCTTCAAAGGCGCTTTCGGCACTTCGCATCTCGCGACTGGGAGGAGGTTGTTCCTCATGCTTCAAAGCTACGATAGGAGAAACAATGACATAGCCTAATCATGCGCCACGCATCCCTCTGGATGGACGGTTGAGATCTTCCGGCGATACTGTGGGCCCAAGTCCTGAATGCTTTCGGCGCTTCGCATCTCGTAGCTATGAAGGAGTTGCTTCTTGTGCTTCAAAGTCGCGATGGGCGAAAATGTTAAAAGCTTAATCGCGCACCACGTGTCCCTGCGGAATGGACGGCTGAGATTCTTTCGACGCTTCGAGACCTACCTTGCCACGCGATAAACATTAGCACCCCTTCTCCATGCCTGCTCCTTTGTGACCAGGCGCCAAAACCGTGGGCCCGACTCTGGGCACTTTCGTCACTTCGGGTTTCGGGGTTTCGAGATGTGAAATGACGAGGAGCCCTTACCCTTTGAAATCCTGAATGTCGAAATGCCGACGCGACTAGATCTTGCGCCACGCATCCTTTGGATCGAATGAATGAGATGACGTTGACGGTTTCACTATGAAAATCCTGAAAGGCCCCACCCGTGGCTCAGATCTTTTGCCGCGTGTCCTTCTGATGATCGGTCCTGATCCTCTCGGAAATACTGTGGACCCAGGTCCAGGACGCCTTCGGCACTTCGCGTCTCGCGGATAGGAAGAGGCTGCTCCTTGTGCTTCAAAGTCGCGATGGGTGAAAAGGTGAGGAGCCTAATTGTGCACCACATGTCCCTTTTGGATGGATGGCTGAGACTGCTCCGTGATACTGTGGGCCCGGGTCCGGGACGCCTTCGACACTTCGCATCTCGGGGATCCGAGTTGCAAAGAAAAGCGCTTCAAGGTCGTGATGGGAGAAGTGGCGACATAGCCTAATCGTGCACCACACGTCCCTCTGGATGGACGGTCCTGATCATTTGATGAATGTAATATAATCGCTCTCCATCACGCTGATCGTGGCGCAACTCTGTTAACTGCGATTTCCCGTCGACCGTCCATCTGCTTCGCTAATTGATCCTTGTCGTTGAAATCAACTGCTCGCTCGCTTGATTTTAAACCCGAAATGAAATTCTCCTGTGGGCTGCACTCAGAGCTTAGGCTGTGGCCTTGGACCAGAACGCATTTGATGGGTTTTCACACCCCATTTCTTCGCATTCTACATCAAGGGTCTAAAATCAGGAAAAAACACCCCGCTTGCAAGAATTGCTGCTAACATTAGGCTCCATGGGGGATAGAGTCGTCCCTGTGATGCTCTAAGAACTCAGTTTGCAGCTTCAGTGCCTTCTGTTGGGCTATGGAGTGATTAACTAAGCCGAAAAATAAAAAATAAAAAATGAAAATAAACAAAGAACCAAAAGGACAATATTTACAAACAAATGAGTCGTCTAAGGCTCAAACAAAACATTTCTTTAGAAAATGCCCATTTACTGGGATGTTGAAAACCTCTTCACCCTCCAAATCCTGCAACCTGTATGTATTGTTTGAGAAAACCTCAAAGATTTTGAAGGGCCCAATCCATAGGGTGTCAAACTTGTTGTGTTTACCCTTATCCTATATGGGTGCATCCCACTTAAGCACCAAATCCCCGATCTCAAACTCCTTCTTCTTGACCTTCCTATCAAAAGCCAGTTTGACCTTCTGTTGATGGTCCTGAATTCTGTCCATTACCTACTCTCTTGATCCAGGTGGATATCGGTGGCCACCCACCTTTTCCAAATGGCTCAAAACAGTTTTCTGGCCATTTTGGCAATTTACTATTTTTAGCAGGTTTTAACTTCCGGGGCCATTTTGAGGGTCCAAATGAAGTTTTTTCGATATCAAGGTTCTCAATGATATCCTAAGGCATGATTGATCCCCCAAAATGAATCTCCTCGACGATACCTTTCCAACGAGCTATCACACGCCTAAAACGGAGATCGTATGCAGAAGTTACGACCCCGGGAAGTTGATGCACCAACTTATCCAAACGGGGCCCACATGACTTTTGGCGCTTCATCTCCTAGGGTTAGGTTTTTGGATGTCTAGGACTTTTGGCATTCCCTATTATTGTAAAAAGGCCTCCAGAGCCTCATTGTAACCATCTTCTTGCGAATGCGAGTAGCCGTCACATCTCTTCTCAGAGATAAGCTGCCACCATTCTAGCGAATCTTTCACTCTGTATTTTTACAGTCTCTGTACATTTCTCTGATTAATAGAAATCGTGTATTACTGTATATCTATGTTTATGGTTGCATCTCTGATACATTTCTTTTATATCATTGAATATATGCAATATCTCTGTGCATTTCTTTATTATATCTCCGCTCTCATTTCGTGCCGAATATAATCCGGATCAGTGGTATCAGAGCAGGCTGCTCTTGATCGTTTTCAGTGCATGTCCCCAACGAGGTACGAGTATAGAAAGTTGGGTCTTGATCTTGTCTCTCTTGAAGACAATCGCTCTCGCACACCCAAGAAACCCTCAATGGCGGAAGAAAATAAAAGCGACGGAGCAGACGATCCTATCAATCTGTTGCTTGAGCAAGCTCTCACGTGACAGAGGGATGAAATGATGGAGAATTTTTTCCACATCCTTCAACGCCTGCTGATAGCATCATGTGCATCTTCATCAAGCGACCGCTTTGGAGGCACCTCGCCTTTCAAGGTACAGGTTAATTTTGATATTCCCGTATTTGAAGGTCAAATAGATGTAGATGCCCTAGATAAATGGTTAAATCTTCTAGAAGGTTATTTCTCTATTCATAATTTTTCAGACAAGGAAAAAATCACCTTCGCACTCCTTAAGGCTCTCCCCCATGTAAAACATTGGTGGGAAACTTACTGGGAGCAGAGTTCCACAGAGGAGTCTGGAATATATGGGGCCGAGCCCACTTGGGATTTTTTTGTGGATGCGGTAAAAGAACAGTACTACCCTGTTGGCAACTATGAGGAACAATACATGAG
>ML782456.1:95619-108282 GCA_009831015.1 Picea engelmannii | reverse complement strand
ATTCCTTCTACACACAGTCATCTAAAATAGCCAGACTGGTTAAAAAGGTCCAAACCTTCCAGCCACAGGTTTGTGACAGATTTCCACAAACTAAGCAGCGCGACTTCTCCAGCAAGACAAGCAGCTCACCAAGATGCAGATTCGACAAATGTTTTTTCCTCTCCCCCGGGAACTCAACGCAATGGAGACCATTGCTTCCTAAGGAGGGAGGATTGATCTAGGTGGATATTGATGGCCACCCACCTTTTCCAAATGGCTCAAAACAGTTTTCTGGCCATTTTGACAATTTACTATTTTTAGCAGGTTTTAACTTCTGGGGCCATTTTGAGGGTCCAAATGAAGGTTTTTCGAGATCGAGGTTCTCAATGATAGCCAAAGACATAATTGATCCCCCAAAATTAATCTCCTCGACGATACCTTTCCAACGAGCTATCACATGCCTAAAACGGAGATCGTATGCAGAAGTTACGACCCCAGGAAGTTGATGCACCAACTTACCCAAACGGGGCCCACATGACTTTTGGCGCTTCATCTCCTAGGGTTAACTTTTTGGATGTCTAGGACTTTTGGCATTCCCGATTATTGTAAAAAGGCCTCCAGAGCCTCTTTGTAACCATCTTCTTGCGAATGCGAGTAGCCATCACATCTCTTCTCAGAGATAAGCTGCCACCATTCTAGCGAGTCTTTCACTCTATATTTTTACAGTCTCTGTACATTTCTCTGATTAATAGAAATCGTGTATTACTGTATATCTATGTTTATGGTTGCATCTCTGATACATTTCTTTTATATCATTGAATATATGCAATATCTCTGTGCATTTCTTTATTATATCTCCGCTCTCATTTCGTGCCGAATATAATCCGAATCATCTCTAGCCTATTGGACTTCCACCAGTTGATGAACTCTTCTAATCATGTCATCGGGCTCTTTTTGATAATCCTGGAAGAACTTTGCTACAGGAATGGCTAGCTGAGAAGGGAAAACAACTTCTGCTCCATAAACTAATTGGAAAGGGGAGATGCCTATAGATCTCTTTGTGGTCACTCGATCGGCCCATAGAGCGAATTTCAACTTTGAATCCCAAGCCTTTTTGTTGTCCTCCAATAGTCTTTTGATGATCCTTATCAGGATTTTGTTGGAGGACTCTGCTAAAACATTTCCCTGGGGATAGTATGGGGTGGAGTGAATCAGTTTGATCCCGAATTTCTCACAGAACTTGGCTAAAGGCTCAGCCTTGAAAGAGGCTGCGTTATCAGTGACAATCTTGCTTGGGAAGTCGAATCTTGTGATGAGGTCTTCCAGGAATCCAATGATTACCTTGTGGGAAGAACTCTTGGTGGGAATAGATTCTATCCATTTAGTAAAGAAATCCATGGCAGTTAGGATCCATCTGTGTTTCCCACTAGAATCAGGGTGGATTTCTCCAATAAAATCTAGGCCCCATTGCTGGAGAGGTCCCGAAACAACCACAGGCTTTAAAGGTAAAGACTTGAGCTATTGTTTTCCTACAAATCTTTGACATTTGATACAGGCTCTAACCTTTCTGCAGACGTCAATGAATACGGTGGGCCAGTAATATCCATCCCTAAGAATTTTGTAGGCTATGGCTTTCCAGAAATGATGCCCTCCACATCGGCTATCATGAAATTCAACCATGATCCTATCAGCCTCTTGTGGATTCATACATTTCAAAATCACCCCCAAGGGATCTTTCCAATATAAAACTTGATCGACAAGGCAGTATCTGACTACTTTGAGCTTCAAAGCTCTTGCCTTGTTTCTTTGCAGGCCATATGGAGGCCGCAACTCCTGCCAAAAATATACGACATCCTTATACCAGAGACATCGAGCCAACGGGGGTTCTACTTGAGGGTCTATATCAGATAGCTGATCCTGCTGATTTTTTGTGCATTCATTGATGACACCTACCCCCAAATCTTTGCAATTTGCTTCAGCCAATAGCTTAGCTAAACCTTGACCTTTGATTAATTTGGTAGGCCTTATTTCTAAGTCAAACTCAAGGATCTTGGCCATCCACTCACTCCTCCTCCCGTCTATGTCGGGTTGAATAAGAATGTCTTTAATAGCGGCTGAGGGGACATAGGCAATGATTTTTGACTGCAGGACTTAGGTTCTAAAGGCTTTGAGAGCCTTTACCAGGGCATAGGCTTGCTTCTCCATAATGTCATACCTGACTTCGACATCCCTCATAGCTCTGCTAAAATAGGCAATAGGCTACTCTAGCCCGACCTCGTTTGTCTATAATAAAACAGTAGCCACTGTGTCAGGTGAGGCAAAAGAGAAAATAAGGAAATCCTTTGAGTAATCTGGACTGATAAGCACAGGAGCTTCAGTTAAGGCCTTCTTTATCTGCTCAAAGGAACTTCACAATTCAGAAGTCCACCTCACTTCATTTCCTTTCCTCAACATGGCTATTATAAGTCTTACCCCTTTAGCAAAGTTAGAAACAAATCTCCTTAGAAAATTAATCTTACCAAGAAAAGATTGGACCTCCTTCCTGGATCTTGGGATTGATAAGGTCTGTATTGACTCAACTCTGCTAAGATCGATCTTGACTCCTTCGGCTGATACTATGTGACCCAGTAACTTTCCCTCCTTCATGGAGAACAAAGATTTCTTGGGATTCAATGAAATGCCAAAACTCCTGCATTTTAGAAAAACCTTCCTGAGATGACAACAGTGTTCTTTATCAGATTTGGAAAAGACTGTTATGTCATCCAAGTAGATGACCACAAACTTATCCCTTTCCCCTATGAAAGCTATGTCCATGGCACGTTGAAATGTTTCCCCTGCATTCATCAATCGAAAAGGCATTTTAGCATACATGAATGTGCCCCATGGAGTGGTAAATGTCGTATTTTCCCTGTCCTCGGGAAGAACAGAGATTTGATTGTAGCCAGACAAGCCACCGATCATGGAAATCCTGGATGCTCATGCTACCCTCTGCAATATATGTTCCATTTTTGGTAAGGGGTAATTGTCCTTTCGTGAGCTCCTGTTCAGGTTTCTAAAGTCTACACAGAGTCTGATTTCTCCATTCTTCTTCCTTATTGGGACCAAGTTGGCCACCCACTCTGAATATATCAGTGGCACGATGATCTGGGCCTGTAGCAGCTTCTTCACTTCCCTCTCCATGATAGGCAGCAGCATAGGATTGATCTGTCTTAGCTTCTGCCTAAATGGCTTTGCCTCCCTTTTCAATGAGATTTTATGCTCAATGACAGAAGTGTCATATGTTTTGATATCTTCATAGGTCCAGGCAAAAACATCAGCAAACTCCCTCAATAGTTTAGCGCATTCATCCCTCTTCTCCTTTGTCAGACTTCTGGACAATTTGACAAACTTGGGTTCATTCTCAGTGCCAATGTTGCACTAAGTTGTATCAGCGTCATCCTCTGAGATTTCCCCTTTTAATGCCACATCATTTCTATCAAAAAGCCTTTCCAAAGGAACCAGTCCCCTTGGAATATGATTGTTGGGCAGCTGCACAATGCTATGCTTTGCAATCTTATTCAGAAAATTACCCCCATCAAGCTTTTCTTCAGAGGCAGAGTCTTGCCAATATGCATTTCTGAAAATTCTTCGACAGTCTCTAAGAATATTTTGATCTTGAGATCATCCTCGAACACCTTCCAATGTTTGACATTGTCAGGTATAGAGGGCATGTATTTTACTTCCACATCGTATCTGCATTTGGGTGGCAAGGGCACTTTGAAATTGCTTGTTGATGTAGCCAAGGACTATACCACTGTGTTCTTCTCTCTCGGGACGAAAGAAATGTTAAATGTTGAGAAGAAACTATCAATTAGGTCCCATACCTCATTTCTGTAACTCCTGAGTCGAGGATGCTTAGCCCGATAAGCATTTCTGATCTGCTGGACTACCAATTCTGCATCTCCGAACATTGCTACCTCTTGAATTCTCATTTCCTTTGCAACTCTTAATCCTAGAATAAGAGCTTCATATTCTGTCACATTGTTGGTTGTTTAAAATTCTAGCTTGTATGACAGAGATATGGTTTCCTAAGTAGGTGACACAAAAAATATTCCAGCACCAACGCCTTCCCTGGAAGAGGCTCCATCAAAAAACATTTTCCAGATGGAGGTGATGGGGGAAGAAAATTCATGAGAAGTGGTGGGTTTCTTTCTAAGTTTTAGAAGAGGCTCGGGAGCATTAGTGAGCTGCAGTAGACTGGAACCTAAATCAATGTCAAGGGAAAAGATAGGATGGTTGGTAGGATTGGCTTCATCACTGATTATATAGGCTAGCTGGGCCTCTCTATAGAGCCTCCTGTGTTACCCTCCAAAGATTGGAATGGTGGCATATGTGAGATCCATCTGCAATGTCCCTCCAAGATTTTTAATCCAAGACCTAGACAACATCATGCCAAACTTGGGGGGAACATCAGCTACCACAATGTCCATGACCACACTCTTCATTGGCAGCTGAAATAAAGAGACCACCAAATCTTTTATGACTCCAAGACATTGCACCCTCCTTGAATCAAAAGAGTACAAATCATGATAAGCCTTTGTCACTTCCAGTCCCAACTCTTCCATGACTATTTTGGGCATGAGGTTGTGGAAAGCTCCTGAATCCATAAGGCAATTATGCAACACTTTATCATGTATGTTCAGGGAGGTGTAAAATGGAGGGGATGAATCATCTCTATCTTCTACCATGGGACCCAAGACGACTGCTGGATTTTCATCTTGGAGATTTATTGAGTCCGTGGAAGGATGGAGGGGGTCAGATTGTAGCATCTTGGCGAGGGACCTTTTGAAATATTCATTTTTAACTAGCTCGGATAGGGGTATAGGAATTCTAATCTTTTGAATCTCATGCTCAAAATTAAAGGAGGAGAGAGACTTAGGAGCTTCCCTTACCTCGGAGGAGGGTTCCTTGGCTGCTGGTGAAGCATTCTGCGCTTTCTTTTATTTAGTAGTGGTTGCTGTAGCTTTAGTAGGCCTTTCCGCTATGAGGGGATGATCCTGGCTATCAAAATTTCCTTCTTTCTTTTTTGACCTGAGATTGTATCCGTTAGGGGTGTTGCTGGTCTTTTCCCCTCTACTCAACTCGTTGATTTGAGTGTTGATAAGGGATTATTGATATGCAGATTGAATCAAATGAGGAAATGGGGAAGTGTCCTCGATGCAGTGAATTTCAGAGTCAAGTTCTCCTACCTCCTCTCCTTCCTCATAAGCTACCATGTTGTTTTGGAGAGGGGTCTAAATACTCTGATCATCTATGTCTCTGCTCCTTTGTTCCTTTGGCAAAGTCTGTGGCATATTGTTACTAGGCCTCCTGAAACCTATGTTATCATTATTCTGGGGGTTTCTGTACATGGGCTTCCCCTCTAACTCCCACTTCTCCATCCTAGCCGAGAGATATTTCAGCACTTTAGTTACCTCATCCATTTGAGGAGGAAGGGGAGAAGAATAGGATGAGGAGGCTTCATCTCTCCTCCTGGGTATGTCTCTGTCAGCGTTACTCCTGAGCCGGTCAACAACCAATATATTAGACTCTACTTCTACGGTCGCATCCTATATGTGCGCCAGAGTGGTTGCTCTCCTTTCCCTCAACAGAAGGCATAAATCGGGATCAAAAGCGCTAGCATAAGTGATCTTCGCAGAGGCTTCTAAGGGCTTAATCTCAGCGGGAATTTTATGATACATCTTATTGAATCTCTTAGAGAAGTCAGAGACAGACTCTCCTTCTTTTCTCTTCAAGGACCCCAACTCTGTCATGTAATACATGAAGTCTTTTTTGTCTACCCATTGTCTCAGAAAGGCGTTATCCAAAGCCTCAATCCCATCTATGGATCCAAGAGGTAGGGCTCTAAACCATTTCCTAGCTTTGCCTTCAAGGCTATGGACAAAAATTCTCATCCATACATCTGCATGCATGATAACGTGATCATGTGTGAAGCTGTAAAAGGCTTCAAGGTGTTCTTCTGCAGCTATGTCCCCTTCACCTGTGAACTTGGGTAGTTTTTTAAGGTATCCATCTGCTGGAAGGGCGTTAAGAGGTTGTGGTAACACAAGGGGAGCATACCTAGCAACTATAATGGCCTCCATTCTGGTCATGGGGGGATTAACTCTTGCCATGGGAATATTAGGTGGAGGGGAACTCGGGGGAGAAGGGGTTCGAAAAGGGGATACTGGGAAGGAGCTTCCAGGAAACAACAGGGGATTTAGGGAGAAGGCTAACGGGCTTGAGTCCGCAGATGCTTCTCTCTGTGAAGAAGTGACAACAATAACAAGAGAAGGAGTGGTAAAGCTAGGAGTGGGGAAGTCTCATGTGGTCCTAGGTTCACACCAAGGTAGATATTTGGGGGAGAGGCGAGTGACAAGGATTTCTCCTTCTAATGCTAGACCAAGAGGAAAAAACTCAACAGGAACACTCTCAAAATTCAGGAAACGGGAAACCTCAGAAACAGGCTTGCTAGGAATTTGAAAAGAAGAAAATGGAGTTTCTACAGAAGGAGATGGCGGATTACCTGGTTCGGCAGTAGAGGTTTCCCCTTTAGAGGCCTTTCCTTTTCTGAAAACCACCTCCAGATCAGTTGCAGGTGTAGCTAGAGGCAGTTGTGGATGAGACCGCGTATGTCTGCCTCTAGAAGCCACAACTAAAACAACGGGCTCACTCCAGTGGAGTTGTCACAACGGAGTCCCCAGGTGCACAGTAGTAATCTTCAAAGGCTCTGATGCCTAATGCACCTTCAGAATTAGAGGCTCAATGTCATTCAATCCCGGGGAAAATTTTCAACTTCATCCCCGGCAACTGCGCCAGAAATGTTAGCGTCAGAAGTCACTCCTGGATTGCAACAGGAGCAGAGCCCAATGCCCATCAGTTTTGTGTCATGATAATTTTAATGGGTGATCAAATGGTTAGAGACCCAGGACAGAATCACTCTAGCTCAGGGACCAGGTCTGGTATGTAAATAACAAAGGAGGTCTTGATCTAACTTCAATCAGTGGGTTGATTGTAAAATGAGTAGGTGGAAGACTTGGTGAGAGGAGTGAGCAAAACTACCTCGAGCAACAGGCCTTTCAGCAATTTGCAGAAGAAAAACTCTAAATGCAAGATTCTCTTGGTTCAAAGTTTCGGGGAACTGAAGGGGTGACTTGACTGGATCCTCCAATTCCAAGTCATTCAACGTTGAGAAAATCAAAAGACTGATTAGAGACAATGAAACTGTTACAGTGATCCAGCCTACATCATCCTATAATAGCTACAACTCGACTGGATCCTCCAATTTCGAGTTGTTCTAACACAGTGCAAACAAAGATATGAAAGAAACTGACATTCATAAGGCAAGAAGTCTCAAGAGTTAATGCATAACCAGAATAACCAGTGCTTCATTAAATCTTTTACAATCGGGAGCCTTGTTCAACCATCAATACTAAACAAAATACAAAAACTGAGTACATATACTCAAAAAAATTCACATAATAGAGGCGTGCTAGACTTTAGGATGGGGCATCTCTTCAATCAAATCTGGCCTGTACTCCTCTATCATACGCCATCTTAACTCTGCATGGCTCATGCTAAGGGGTAGTTGAGCCCTTAAATGCCAAATTATCATGCGCATACTTCCTTGGTGAGTCGAGGACATCGGCATGGCTTCTATGGGAAAACCAATACAGAGGGCCATCTCGGGCAGACTTCCTGCTGGGACATCCATACCTCACAATTAATGAGTGAGGTGAGGTTTCAACCACTCTCTCTCTTTTTCATTCACTCCGAGCAGGTATTAGGATCGAGATCAAGTTGAACTGGCACTTGGAGAACACGATGATTCCTTCTGCAGCTAAACCCGACGCTTCGACCCCCTTCGTATAGCTCTTTCTATCGCCCCCAAGTGACTACGGGCTATGACCCTGTGCCTATCTTCAAAGGTGCTTTCGACACTTCGCATCTCACGACTGGGAGGAGGTTGTTCCTTATGCTTCAAAGCTACGATAGGTGAAACAAAGACATAGCCTAATCATGCGCCACGCGTCCCTCTGGATGGATGGTTGAGATCTTTCGGCGATACTGTGGGCCCGAGTCCTGAATACTTTCGGGGCTTCGCATCTCGTAGCTATGAAGGAGATTCTTCTTGTGCTTCAAAGTCGCGATGGGCAAAAAGGTGAAAAGCTTAATTACGCACCACGTGTCCTTGCGGAATGGACGACTGAGATGCTTTCGGCACTTCGGGACCTTCCTTGCCACGTGATAAACATTAGCGTCCCTTCTCTAGGCCTGCTCCTTTGTGACCAGGTGCCAAAACTGTGGGCCCAACTCTAGGCACTTTCGACACTTCGGGGTTTGGGGTTTCGAGATGTGAAATGACGAGGAGCCTTTACCCTTTGAAATCCCGAATTTCGAAATGCTGACGCAGCTAGATATTGCACCACACGTCCTTTGGATCGAACGACTGAGATGACGTCGGCGGTTTCACTATGAAAATCCTGAAAGGCCCCACCCATGGCTTAGATCTTGCACCGCGTGTCCTTCTGATGATCGGTCCTGATCCTCTCGGCAATACTGTGGGCCCGGGTCCGAGATTCCTTCGGCACTTCGCGTCTCGCGGATAGGAAGAGGCTTCTCCTTGTGCTTCAAAGTTGGGATGGGCGAAAAGGCGAGGAGCCTAATTGTGCACCACGTGTCCCTTTTGGATGGACGGCTGAGACTGCTCCGTGAAACTGTGGGCCCGGGTCCGGGACGCCTTCGGCACTTCGCGTCTCGAGGATCCCAGTTGTAAAGAAAAGCGCTTCAAGGTCGCGATGGGAGAAGTGGTGACATAGCCTAATTGTGCACCATGCGTCCCTCTGGATGGACGGTCCTGATCATTTGATGAATGTAATATAAGCGCTCTCCATCCTGCTAATTGTGGCGCAAATCTGTTAACTGCGGTTTCCCGCTGACCGTCGATCTGCTTCGCTAATTGATCCTTGTCGTTGAAATCAGACTGCTCGCTTGCTTGATTTTAAAATCGAAATGAACTTATCCTGTGGGATGCACTCGGCGCTTAGGCTACGGCCTTGGACTAGAACGCATTTGATGGGTTTTCACATCCCATTTCTTCGCATTCTACATCAAGGGTCTAAAATCGGGAAAAAACACCCCGCTTGCAAGAATTGGTGCTAACAAGGGGCATTTGGATTTGTGGACCCAAGAGGAGAGACATGACTTGGAGACTGTGGACCTTACACATACCTATCATCATGAGGAGATTGAGTCACCTATTTTGGAGACTCCATTAGTTGATCAGGTTATGTAGACTAACATATTGATGGGACACTTGCTTCCAGGACCAGCCTGCAGTGATGAGGATGCACTCCTTATTGGCTGGGATGACCATAGCACGTGTCTGGACACATATATATGGGATCCAGGTGCAGATGATAGTAGCAGGGTGAGTGCACAAGAGGATACAACTGCCCATATAGGATACAAAGTGATTCAGATGGGGGTAGCAGTTGGTGATGGTGTGCAGTGGCATACAGGAGGACCCAGTAGCATAGTAGATAGTGGGAAGTCCAGTGCCTTATCTTTGGCAGTGAGTGTTGTTGGGGATTCTAAGGTTAACACTAGTAGTGAGGGGCATGATATAACACCTCAGCGGGACTGTGATCAGGAGTCCTGATACTTGGTAGGACAATAGAGAGTCAGTGAGGACATGATCATGTCAGCCACTAAACGCATTGATGACACACATGCATTGCAGTCGATTGTTGTTGGAGGGCATCAGTGGCACACAATAGTTCAGACGAGGGATTTTCCATGGATGACTTTCATACTCTCAGGGAGAGAGTGACCATGATGAGGGTCGACTACTAGCAATTGTTGATGGACATAGACTACCTATTGGGGGTTGGCGAGATGTATCACAGGGCCCTAAGGGATTAGGAGTTGGAGGTGGAGAGACTCACTCATGAGTTGGAGAGCACACGAGGATTCTTGAAAGGCACACAAGCAACCCTTCAAGAATCAGAGTCCCGATCGGAGGAGCTCTTTGAGGAGATCAGACAGTGATACACTACATATATCTTAGAAGAGAGTCAGATATATCCTTCAGCCTCATTGCTAGAGGATGTAGGTGGTTTAGCAGAGGAGCACCAATTGATGGATGAGTATGAGGAGTACCCAGAATCACTGATGAGTCGGGTGAGATATGATCCGGAGACACAGGAGGATGTCCATGTACATGTGTCACAGGAGATACCCTCCATGAGGATATTTGAGACAGTCGAGCACTCATATATGCATGGGGACTCTAGAGCCAGGGGAAATTATGAGGACACTTCCATTTTTGTTCCAAGATTAGATGACCTTCATGTCGAGGTTGAGCCAGTAGTACATCCAGGATCCATGTTGCGGCAGGAGTATACAAGAGATTACATGATTATGCAGGAGCATACAATGGTGAGTGATAGTTCACAGAGACATGCCGAGATGTGCAGTGGGATTCAAGTGGATGCATTGGATTGCAGGGAGGATACACACTTAGTAGAGAATGGAGATTCCTCTCCCTTGCAACCGTGGATAGATCTGGGAGATCACCTTCACAGTATCAGCAATTGCATGAGCGATGATGGATGGAGAGTGGTTGACCAACAGTTTGATAGGTTACCCTTGGTTGTACCTGATGATTGGGGTTCAGTGATGACTATAGGCGAGTATTTACCATGGGTACTAGTGGATGATCTTTTGGTTGAATCCTTGGGATTGACCAAAGCATATGATACTTTCCAGTCAGTTATATATTTTTCTGTTATACTTTCCCGATACTTTCATCATTGACAACAACATGGGGGGAGATAGACAGTGGTAGAGGACATGGAGAGTTGTTAGGCCGAGACCACCTGACATGAGTGCTTTTACGACATACAGTAGGATAGGGGTGGATCATCATAGGCAGACGGTTGAGACTTTGTGCGTGATGGTGAGCATCTTAGGCCATGGGATAGCAAACATCTCAGAGGGTGAAACAGATACATATTCTCATGGGTATGAGCACGGAGGGATTCCGACACTGATCATTATGACACAAGAGTCATTAGTGGGGATTGGAAGTGATAAACTTCCAAGTTTTCCATGGGATCCGGGAGTCCATTTTGTTATTAGGTTGTTTCACCTTATGATGACCCAGGTTGCGTCCAAGAGCCACATACTTCACTTTGGGTTGGTTTTGAGTGGGCTTGCAGGGGCTTGTCCTATGGAGTGAGACAGTTTCTCCCTTTTGATCCTCATGATCGAGCATGGAGATGGTTGGGAAGATACTACTTCCATAGAGGTTCTTTTACCGATGCAGCTTCTGGACAACAGGTCTAGTTTCCACAGGTATTCTAGCTTGAGGATCCAGGAGTGGGGCATCCAGTATGTATATGAGGAGCAGACAATCATGATCATAGTAGTGCAACGCCAACGTGGTGATCCTTGGCAGAAACTAGCATGGGACCCGGGCTGAGAATTTCATTGACTGATGGAGGAGAGTGGATCCTTGCAAGGGAAAATTATTTTGACTTTCCATTGAGCTTCAATGTTGAGGATAGCACGTCACTTGAGGGTGATTCATGGAGGTCTTGCAGTGCCTCACTACGGCCGCATCATGTGCAATTGGTGGAGACCGTGTTGGTCTTGGTATGGACTCATTCCAGGATGAGACCATGTGTCATGTGTAGGAGATTCATGGTGTTGATATGTTTCAAGATTATGCTTCACAGGGTATTGCAGTTCACGTCTTGATTGTTAATGTTTAAGCCATTATTATAGCTCTTTGCATTTCAATAGATAACAATAGCATAATACAAGATCATTGAGAAATACACAATCACAAGAGACACAACATTTATCCTGGGAAACCCTCTAGGGGAAGAAAACCCAACAAAACTTCCTTATTATAGATAGCCAATACAATGCCAAGAGATAACTCAAACTAATATAGAAGATCCTCTCCCAAAGATGCACCACTCTCTCTCCTTCTTCTCTAACTGCAATTCTGAAACTTGTCTCTCAAATGAGGAAGTGAGTTGTGTGTCTAAGTGAGGCACTAGCCTCCTTACTTATACAATACTGGCACGTGTGAAGTGTCTCTTCACTGGTTGGGGCGACTTCTCCAACTGGGTGGTTATAACCACCTTTAATATATTTCAGGGCCTCTTTAATATCTTCTAGGGTCGACTTCTTATTCTTCCTATTACAATTATCTTTTGACCAATCCGCAAAAGGGGATTTGGTCCTTTATAATAACTGACATGATCAATCCGCAATGGGGATTGATCCAATGAATAATATATCTATTGAAATAATGTAACTTCAAAGAGTATTCTTATTATTATTGATATATTATTCATAGGATCAATCCCCATTGTGGATTGATCATGTCGGTTATTGTAATAGGACCAAATCCCATTTTGCGGATTGGTCAAAAGATAATTGTAATAGGCAGAATAAGAAGTCGGCCCCAACAGATATTAAAGAGGCCCAGAAATATAATAAAGGTGGGTTTACCCACCTAGTTTGAGAAGTCATCCCTGCCAATGAAGAGACACTTCACATGTGCTAGACTTGTATAAATAAAAAGGCCAACGCCTCACTTAAACACACAACTCACTTGCTCATTTTTGAGAGACAAGTTTAGATCTGCTG
>ML782456.1:85534-95569 GCA_009831015.1 Picea engelmannii | reverse complement strand
GTTTCCCAGGATAAATGTTGTGTCTCTTGTGATTGTGTATTTCTCAGTGATCTTGGATTATGCTATTGTTATCTAATGAAATGCAAACATCTATAATAATGGCTTAAACATTAACATGGTATCAGAGCCAAGCTGAAGGAAGCGTCTTTCACAAGTGAAAAATGTCACTGTTACCGTACATGAAAATTATGGCTTTTTGATGGTGAAGATTTTCAGCACCAAAACCATCTAGAAACGTCCACGCCCCCCTAAGGATCAATTTGGCACTCTCAGCACACCTTTTCAGTGGCTGGATCTCTCAGAAAGTGAAACCCTAGTTTCACAAAGTACCAGAAGTACCAAAAAACCAGTGTACCAGAAATACCAGAAGTACCAGAGTACCAAAGGTACTAGAAGCACCAGTCCAGAAATCCACAGATCAAATTTGGAGGAGCAAAAGTTGGATTTTCTCAGATCCAAACACACCAGGCTACTCGCCTCAGCCAAGCACACCTCCTGGTAAGTTCAGTTTTTGATTTTGAGCACTTTCATTTTTCAGTCATTTTCCTAGCTCCAAGTAAAGATGTCTGCAAGCGTTAATCTTGTTGACAAGTTAGAAGGAATGGAAAACTTTCACGCATGGAAGTATAGGATTGGCCTCATTCTTGAATAGAATGACCTAGCAAGATTTGTCAAAGAAAAAGTACTGGAACCCGACAATGCTACAGAAAAGGAAAAGCATCAAAAGGACACAATAAGGGCCAAACGAATCATTGCAGATTCAATCAAAGACCACTTGATTCCTTATGTGTCATCCATGAATACTCTGAAAGAAATGTTTGATGCCTTGACCAGACTATATGAAGGAAATAACATAAACCAAAAGATGAATCTTACAACTCAACTGAAGAATACAAGGATGCAGAAAGGAGAAATGATTCAGGAATACTTCTCCAGAATCTCAGAATTCAAAGAACAACTAGAATCTATTGGAGATACCATAGACAAAGACGAACTCATAATGATAGCCCTAAATGGTCTCACAAGACCATGGGATGCTTTCATCCAGATGATATGTGCCAGAAAGGAGAAACTGAAGTTTGACAGTCTATGGGAAGAATGCATCCAAGAAGAAACAAGAGTAACAAATTGGGAAGTGTTACTAGCTAAGGATGATGATCAAGCCCTAGCTACTCACACCAAAGGAGGAAGGAAGAAACCCTATTTCCAAAAGGAGACTCATAAAGAGCCTCAACAATCAAATAAATTCAATCATAAAGAATCTCATCCAAGGAGATTTCAGAAGAGAGAACAATGAAAGGAAAGAGACTACTCATCTGTACAATGCTATCATTGTGACAAGATGGGACACATTGCAAAGTTTTGTCCAGCTAGACGTGAAGAATACAAGATAAAACATAAGAGGCTCCATGCCCATGTAGTCGAAGATGAAGAGCCACCCGCAAAGATGATAAGAGAGCAGATCAAAGACCATGTCTTGATCTCGGCCCTCTCAGGATCTGTAACACCTGGAGAGGACACTTGGCTCATTGATAGTGGTGCATCCAAGCACATGACGGGACAAAGAAACATTCTCTCTTGTATCTCAAAAAAGAAGTTTTCTCAAAAAGTGACACTTGGTGATGATTACCAATATCCCATCAAGGGAGTGGGAGAATCAAACCATAAACTGAATTCAGGAAATTCACTAAAATGAAGGACGTACTATATGTACCAGGCTTGAAGAAGAACCTACTCTCCATTTTAGCTTTAGAGAAGAAAGGCTTCAGAGTTGCCTTTATAGATGGAGAATTTCTTACGTGGGCTAAAGGAGAAACCTTAAATGAAGCAGTCATCATTGGAAATGAAGAAAATGGCTTGTATAAATTAAAGGGTCACTCAGAAGCTGCCATGACCCACGCCATTGAAAAATCTTGTGAAATTTGGCATAGAAGATTAGCCCACATCAACTACAAGGCGCTACCATACATATGCAAAGTGGTCACAGGTTTACCAGAACTCAAAGGGGACCATAAAGGCGTATGCAATGGATGTGCACAAGGGAAGAATATCAAGAACCCGTTTCCGAAGAGGGACAACAAGATAGAAGGAGTCCTAGAACTCATCCATTCAAATGTATGTGGCCCAATGCCATCATCCTCCATTAGCGGGTATGTATATTATGTATCATTCATTGATGATTACTCTCGTAAAACCTGGATATATTTCTTGAAATCTAAAGATGAAGTGTTCAACAAGTTCAAGGAATTCAAAGCCTTGATAGAAAACCTTTCTGAAAAGAAGATTAAGATACTCAGGTCAGATAATGGAGGAGAATATACCTCAAAATAATTTGTGAACTTCTGCAAAGATGTTCGTATCAAGAGGGAACTCACTACTCCCTATAATCCCCAACAAAACGGTGTAGCTGAACGAAAGAACAGAACCATACTGGAAGTTGTGAAGACTATGATCCATGATCAAGATCTTCCTATGTGCTTATGCGCAGAAGCAACAATGGCAGTTGTTTATGTGCAGAATCGATTGTCCCATAGTGCACTTGGGATCAAGACACCAAAAGAGATGTTCACCGGAAAGAAGCCAGAGGTAAGCCATCTAAAAATATTTGGTTGTCCAGTGTTTATTCATATACCTAAAGAAAAGATAAACAAACTGGACCCTTCAGGAAAGAAGGGGATATTTGTGAGATACTATGAGGTCTCCAAGGCCTTCATAATCTATATACCAGATCAACATCACATTGAGATTAGCAGGGATGTGACCTTTGATGAAGATGCAGCACTCAAGAAATCTAAATTGTGCCAGCTTGAAGAGGTATATGAAGAGGAACCCATAATCCCCAATACTGCAATGAGGGAGGTTCCCAGAACTGCAGAACCAGAGAAGGAAGTTGTAACTTCCCCTGATGAGGAACTTCTAGAAGACCATGATATAGTAGAAGTGAAAGAACCTCCTCAGATGACAATCCTCCATAAAAGAAAGTCAGCTTGGGTTAGAGAGATTATTCAATATGGAGAGAAGTACGGTGTTCCCCAAGGAACTACGAGACATGTGAAAATACCAAATCCATTCTCCAGTTATACATCTTTGATGTGTGATGTCCTAGAAGAGGAGCCTACCTGCTTTGAAGAATCCATTCAGAGAAAAGAATGGGCATATGCCATGACAGAAGAATACCAATCCATAATGAAGAACGAAGTATGGGAAATAGTTCCCAGACCGAAGAATAAAGATGTGGTATCCTCCAGATGGCTCTTCAAAATAAAACATGCTGCTGATGGAAGTATTCAGAAATATAAAGCAAGATTTGTCGCTCGTGGCTTTTCCCAGAAGGAAGGCATTGACTATGAAGATACATTCGCTCTTGTGGCCAGATACACTTCGATCAGAACCATCATAGCTCTTGCAGCTAAGCTGAAGTGGAAGTTGCACCAGATGGACGTAAAGACAGCTTTTCTAAATGGTTTCATTGAAGAGGAAGTGTATATAGAGCAACCTCAAGGATTTGAGGTTGAAGACAGGAAGTCTCATGTCTGTAGATTGAATAAAGTCTTATACGAATTGAAGCAAGATCCTAGAGCTTGGTATGGCCGTATAGATAGTTTCTTGACGAGATTAGGCTTACCGGGAGTAATGTAGACTCAAATCTCTACTTCAAAATCATGAACAATGAGCCAATAATCTTACTACTATATGTGGATGACTTATTCTTAACTGGAGAAGAAAATCTCATCATTGAATGTAAAAAGAGACTTGCCTTGGAATTTGAAATGAAAGACCTTGGCCTAATGCATTATTTCTTAGGTCTTGAGGTATGGCAGAGCCTTGAGAGGATCTTCCTTAACCAAGGGAAGTATACAGTCGAAATCTTGAAGAGATTCGACATGTTGGAATGCAAGCCCATGAATACACCCATGGAAGTGAAGCTGAAGCTGTTGGTCGATACTTCGTCAGAATTGATTGATGCCACACTGTACAAATAGATTATTGGATCGCTGATGTACCTGACGAACACCAGTCCAGACATTTGTTTTGTCGTGAACACCTTGAGTCAGTTTCTGGTAGAACCCAGACGTGTTCACCTAGTGGTTGCAAAACATGTGATGAGATACCTTAAAGGTATAATAGATTATGGTCTCAGCTATGATGGAGATCATGATTTCACATTGAGTGGATATACTGATGTAGATTGGGCAGGAAGTGTTTCTGACAGGAAAATCACTTCAGGATTTTGTTTCAGTTTGGGATCAGCTATGATCTTGTGGCAGAGTAGGAAGCATTCTAGTATTGATCTCAGCACAGCGGAAGAAGAATACATTGTTGCATGTTCTGCCAGCTGCGAAACTATATGGCTTCGAAAGTTGTTGACCGACCTATTTGACTTAGAGATGAGAGCAACCTTGATTCTATGTGACAACCAGAGCTGCATAAAGATGACAGAAAATCCTATATTCCATGACAGGTCGAAGCACATAGAGATCTGTTATCATTACATTCGTGACATGGTACAGAGAGGAGCCTTAAAGCTCTAGTACATTAGCACGGATGAACAAGTTGTTGACGTGTTGACCAAGCCCCTATCTCGTGTGAAGTTTGAGTATTTCTGAGATAAGCTTGGCATAGTCCGAAAGGACCTTCTTCGAAAGGGGGACTAGTTGCTATGATGAGATATTCCCTTCTTCCGACCTTGTGGTTGTGACGTAAAGAAAGACGTGTGCCTTGCTTCTGACCTAGTTGTCAGACGAAAAATCAAGATGAGATGTGTTCCTTGCTTCTGACCCAGTTGTCAGACGTAAAGAAAGATGAGATGTTCCTTGCTTCCGACCTAGTTATTAGACGTAAATCAAGACGAGATGTTCCTTTCTTATGACCTAGTTGTCAGACGTAAAGCAAGATGATATGATGAGGCTAGCATTGAGCTTCCGGGTGGATAGTTGTGACGTAAAGCCAGTCTAGTATCCTCCTTCCGACCAGATGGTTGTGACATAAAGCAGGATGAGTATCTTGCTTCCAGCCTGAGTGTTGTGATGAAAAGTAAGACATTGAGATGAGACAAGTACTGAGCTTCCAGCTTGACAGTTGTGACGTAAATCCAGTCTTGTATTATGATGAGCCAGCCTTGTGCTGTGATGATGATGATGTATCAGTTTTTATACTAATACATATTGATGCATATGATGATGGCATTCCTTTGAGAATGACGATTCTATCGATGAAGAAAACTTTTGATGATTTATAGATACGCCAGTCAGTGTTCCAAGATGATATTGATGATATTTTCCTCTCACCCACTTGATGTTGTTGATGATGTTGTCCTCTCTCTCTCGCATGATGCTGCTGAAGAATACCCTTCTTGTTAAGGGGGAGTATTGAAATAATGTAACTGCAAAGAGTATTCTTATTATTATTGATATATTATTCATAGGAACAATCCCCATTGTGGATTGATCATGTCGGTTATTGTAATAGGACCAAATCCCATTTTGTGGATTGGTCAAAATACAATTGTAATAGGCAGAATAAGAAGTCGGCCCCAACAGATATTAAAGAGGCCCAGAAATATAATAAAGGTGGGTTTACCCACCCAGTTTGAGAAGTCGGCCCTGCCAGTGAAGAGACACTTCACACGTGCAAGACTCGTATAAATAAAGAGGCCAGCGCCTCACTTAAACACACAACTCAATTGCTCATTTTTGAGAGACAAGTTTAGATCTGCTGCTGGAGAAGAAGGAGAGAGAGAGTGGCGCATATCTGGGAGAGGACTTTCTGTATTAGTTTAAGAGATCTCTTGGCATTGTATTGGCTATCTATATTAAGGAAGTTTTGCTGGGTTTTCTTCCCCTAGAGGGTTTCCCAGGATAAATGTTGTGTCTCTTGTGATTGTGTATTTCTTAGTGACCTTGGATTATGCTATTGTTATCTAATGAAATGAAAACATCTATAAAAATGGCTTAAACATTAACAATATAAAATAATAATAAGAATACACTTTGCAGTTACATTATTTTAACACTCCCCCTTAACAAGAAGGGTATTCTTCAACAACATCAGGTGAGAGAGAGAGGCCTTTATCATCAACAACATCAAGTGGGTGAGAGAACAACATCATCAATATCATCTTGGAACACTAACTGGCATATCTATAAATCATCGGAAGTTTTCTTCATCGGCAACATCGTCATTCTCAAAGGAATGCAATCATCATCTGCATCAATATGTATTAGTATAAGACTGATACATCAACATCATCATCACAACATGAGGTTGGCTCATCATCATAATACTAGATTGGATTTACATCACAGCTATAAATTCGGAAGCACAGTTCTAGTCTCATCTCATCGTCTTGCTTTACGTCACAACTGTCAAGCTGGAAGAAAGATGCTCGTCCTGCTTTACATCACAACCATTAGGTCGAAAGAATGATACTAGACTGGCTTTACGTCAAAAATATCTAGCCGAAAGCTCAGTGCTAGTCTCATCTCATCATCTTGCTTTACATCACAACCATCATGTCGGAAGCAAGGTACTTGTCCTGCTTTACGTCACAACCATCAGGTCGGAAGCAGGATACTAGACTGGCTTTATGTCACAACTATCTAGTCAGAAGCACAATACTAGTCACATCACATCATCTTGCTTTACGTCACAACCATCAGGTCGGAAGCAAGGTACTTGTCCTGCTTTACGTCACAACCATCAGGTCGGAAGCAAGATACTAGATTGGCTTTACGTCACAGCTATCCAGCCGGAAGCACGGTACTAGTCACATCACATCATCTTGCTTTACGTCACAACCATCAGGTCGGAAGCAAGAGATGTCTCATCACAGCAACTACTCCCCTTTTCGAGGAAGGTTCTTTCGGACTATACCAAGCTTATTTCGAAAGTGCTCAAACTTTACACGAGATAGAGGCTTGGTCAACACATCAACAACCTGTTCATCCGTGCTAATGTACTGGAGCTTTAAGGCTCTTCTCTGCACCATGTCACGAATGTAATGATATCGGATCTCTATGTGCTTCGACCTGTCATGGAATACAGGATTCTTTGTCATATTTATGCAGCTCTGATTGTCACATAGGATAATGGTTGCTTCCATCTCTAGGTCAAATAGACCAGTCAACAACTTTCAAAGCCATATATCTTCGCAACTGATAGAACATGCAACAATGTATTCTGCTTCCGCTGTGCTGAGAGAAATGCTAGATTGCTTCCTACTCTACCACGAGATCATAGCTGATCCCAAACTGAAACAACATCCCGAAGTGATTTTCCTGTCAGAAACACTTCCTACCCAATCTGCATCAGTATATCCACTCAATGTGAAATCGTGATCTCCATCATAGCTGAGACCACAATCTATTGTACCCTTAAGGTACCTTATCACATGTTTTGCAACCACTAGGTGAACATGTCTGGGTTCCACCAGAAACTGACTCAAGGTGTTCACGACAAAACAAATGTCTAGTCTAGTGCTCGCAGGTACATCAACGATCCAATAATCTGTCTGTACAGTGTAGCATCAATCAATTCTGACGAAGTGTCGACCAACAGCTTCAACTTCTCTTCCATGGGTGTATTCATGGACTTGCATTCCAACATGTCGAATCTCTTTAGGATTTCGACTGTATACATCCCTTGGTTAAGGAAGATCCTCTCAGGACTCTGCCATACCTCAAGACCTAAGAAATAATGCATTAGGCCAAGGTATTTCATTTCAAATTATGAGGCAAGTCTCTTCTTACATTCAGTGATGAGATTTTCTTCTCCAGTTAAGAATAAGTCATCCACATATAGAAGTAATATTACTGGCTCATCGTTCATGACCTTGAAGTAGAGGTTAGAGTCTGCGTTACTCTTGGTAAAGCCTAAGCTCGTCAATAAACTGTCTATATGGCCATACCAAGCTCTAGGAGCTTGCTTCAATCCATATAAGGCTTTCTTCAATCTGCAGACATGAAACTTCCTATCTTCAACCTCAAATCCTTGGGGTTGCTCTATATACACTTCCTCTTCGATGACACTGTTTAGGAAAGTTGTCTTTATGTCCATCTGGTGCAACTTCCACTTCATCTTAGCTGCAAGAGCTATGATGGTTTTGATCAAAGTGTATATGGCTACAGGAGCGAATGTCTCTTCATAGTCAATGCCTTCCTTTTGAGAAAATCCACGAGCGACAAATCTTTCTTTATACTTCTCAATACTTCCATCAGCAACATGTTTTATTTTGAAGAGCCATTTTGAGGATACCACGTCTTTACTCTTCGGTCTGGGAACTATTTCCCATACTTCGTTCTTCATTATGGATTGGTATTCCTCTGTCATGACATCTTCCCATTCCTTCCTCTAAATGGCTTCTTCAAAGAAGGTAGGCTCCTCCTCTAGAAGATCGCACATCAAAGCCGTATAACTGGAGAATGGCTTTGGTCTTTTCACTTGTCTCATGGTTCCTTCGGGAACACCATATTTCTCTCCATCTTGAATAAGCTCTCTAGCCCAAGTTGGCTTCCTTTTATGGAGGATCATCATCTGAGGAGGTTCTTGAACTTCTATTATGTCATGATCTTCTAGTAATTCCTCATCAGGGGAAGTTACGAATTCCCGCACTGGTTCAACAGCTCTGGGAACCTTCCTCACTGGTTCTGTAGTCTTGGGGATTACGGGTTCCTCTTCATATACTTCTTCAAGATGGCATCTTCTATATTTATTAAGCATTGCATCTTCATCAAAAGTCACGTCCCTGCTGATCTCAATGTGACGATGACCTGGTATATATATTATGAAGGCCTTGGAGACCTCACAGTATCCCACAAATATTCCCTTCTTTCCTGAAGGTTCCATCTTGTTTCTCTTCTCTTTCGGTGTATGAATAAATACTGGGCAGCCAAATATTTTGAGATGGATTACCTCTTGCTTCCTTCTGGTGAACATCTCTTCCGGGGTTTTGAGCCCAAGTGCACTATGGGATAATCGGTTCTACACATATACAGTTGCCATTGCTGCTTCTGCCCATAAGCACATAGGAAGATCTTGATCATGGATCATAGTCTTCGTAGCTTCCATTATCATTCTGTTCTTTCGTTCAGCTACACCGTTTTGTTGGGGATTATAGGGAGTAGTGAGTTCCCTCTTGATCCCAACATCTTTGCAGAAGTTCACAAACTCTTTTGAGGTATATTCTCCTCCATTATCTGACCTGAGTGTCTTAATCTTTCTTTCAGAAAGATTCTCTATCAAGGATTTGAATTCCTTAAACGTGTTGAACACTTCATCTTTAGATTTCAAAAAATATATCCATCTCTTACGAGAATAATCATCAATAAATGATACATAATATACATACCCACTAATGGAGGACGATGGCATTGGGCCACATACATCTGAATGAATGAGCTCTAGTACTCCTTCTACTTTGTTGTCTTTCTTCGGAAACAGATTCTTGATGTTCTTCCCTTATGCACATCCATTGCATACGCCTTCATGGTCACCTTTGAGTTTTGGTAAACCTGTGACCACTTTGCATATGTATGGTAGCGCCTTGTAGTTGATGTGAGCTAATCTTCAATGCCAAAGTTCACATGAGTTTTCAATGGCATGGGTCATGGAAACCTTTGAGTGACCCTTTAGTTTATACAAGCCATTTTCTTCACTTCCAATGATGATTGCTTCATTTAGGGTTTCTCCTTCAGCCCACATAAGAACTTCTCCATCTACAAAGACAACTCTGAAGCCTTTCTTTTCTAAGGCTGAAATGGAGAGTAGGTTCTTGGTCAAACCCGGTACATATAGTACATCCTTCATCTTCAATGAATTCCCTGAATTCAATTTGTGGTTTGATTCTCCCACTCCCTTGATGGCATATTGGTAATCATCTCCAAGTGTCACTTTCTGAGATACAAGAGAGAATGTTTCTTTGTCCCGTCATGTGCTTGGATGCACCACTATCAATGAGCCAAGTTTCCTCTCCAGGTGTTACAGATCCTGAGAGGGCCGAGATTAAGACATGGTCTTTGATCTGCTCTCTTATCATCT
>ML782456.1:69787-83922 GCA_009831015.1 Picea engelmannii | reverse complement strand
CAATTATCTTTTGACCAATCCGCAAAAGGGGATTTGGTCCTTTATAATAACCGACATGATCAATCCGCAATGGGGATTGATCCAATGAATAATATATCAAATAAGAATAAGAATACACTTTGCAGTTACATTATTTTAACATTGATATGGGACCTGGGGGATGGAGTGCGTGATAGTTCATCTTTGGATGGAGCCTACGTGTGTCCCACAGGTGGACATGGGACCCCGGTATTATATTTGGATGGATTCAGTTATTTCTTGAGGACAAACAATATTCTAGCAAGGAGGAGTGTAATGTCCCCACTTTGGGACATCATTATATTACAGAGTGTTATGATGACCAGAGTAGCTAGATGGAGGTTATAGCAAGTATATGGGCTATTGAGGGGCTTTTTGGGGTCTGACTTGCATCGCTCATCTTATTTCATCATCATGATCCATTCCGCACAACTTGGCTTTGGTTTCGTTGCATTCCGACGATTTCCGTAATTTTGAGTTATTTTCATCTATATGTTAATTAAATTCACTAAGGAGGTCATATTGGGCATAATACTTGGAGGAACCTCTTAGTGTAATAGCTCATTGGAATCAAGAGGAATAACACTACAGGATATGATGATGAGAAGTGACTTTCAGTGGCCAAGGAATCCACAAGGAGGGATAAACTACTTTTTAGAGGAAAAATGGTTAATTAATTAATTAAAGTGATTTAATTAATTAATTAATAATTAAATAAAGTAAAAGTCACTTGGAGAGACAAGGTGAGTAGGGAGGATAAAAGAGATACATGGGCCTCTATTCTCTCATTATGTTGTTTATCATTTGATATCTGGCTTCTTGTTAGTGAGCCCATACACTTGGGGGTTTTGAGGGTTTTGACTTAATAAACCCTAGAGATCAGCTCGGTGGTTAAAGATCCCACCCAACTTGGTCCAAGCTTGGTCATGGGGGTGAAAGATTCCTCCCTCACCATTCTACATCAGATCTACTCAGTTACAGGAGGTTTCTACATCAGTTACAGGTTCAGAAAGAGCTTGGGCGCAACTTCAGGGGATTTCTAGCAGGAGGGCACACCACCTAGAGGAGATTAGCTTGAATTAGGCAGAGGAGAAGGATTCTAAGGAAAAAGACTTATGTGTATTCTTTGTAGATCTTAGGGCTCCTTTCCTAGCCCTTTCCAGAGGAGGTTTCTTTGTTGTATTATTTTTTGGAGCTCAACACAAGTTCAAAGAGAGGAGGGCGCACCACAGATTGAGGATCCTGTCTTTTGGAGGGTCAGTTCTTCATTGTTCAGCCCGAGACTTTTCCAGGGGTTTTCCCTTGACCCGATCTACAGTTCCATGTATTTTGAGAGCATCTGAAGGTCTCTAGGATAGAGGCCGAATTATTGGGTCTTCATTCATCCAGGAGGGCGCAAGCCAATTAGGGGTTTTCTCATTTGGATGGGCATAACTTCACCATTCAGCTTGAGACTTCACCAAGTGTTTGGTCTTGGCCCGATCTAATCTTCCAGCCATTTTCAAAGTGTTTGGAGGCCTCTAGCAGCAAGGCTGAATTATTGGGGGTATTCAACTTTCCAGCAAGGCGCAACTTATCCAGTTGAGGGTTTGATTCAGCATTGGGTGGAGATCTCAGTTTTCATTCATCTTCGGCAGCCATATGGCCTTTGGAGGCTTGTATCTTCTCTTCTTGATTTTGCTTGAGGGTTATCCTCATTTTTCTACTAGCTCTTAGCTATATTGTACCAAATCTGCAGATCCACTGTATCAAGGTCTTCTTCTATTATGAATAATATCATATCTAAGGTATTTTTGGGTTATCTCTTGTATTGTTGATCTTGCATCTTGTTAAGGTATGTCCATTGCTATATCTTCTTTGATTATTGCGCAAACACACTTTAAAACCATCATATTAAACCCCAACGCAACTCATGAGACTTAAAACTGCAAAGTGTTTGACGAAATGTCACAACCAGAAAACGTTTAAAAATCACATGAAAAACACAATGTTCTTGGCATCTTGGCTCGGGAACATTACACATGACCTCTCAAGAACCTCTACTGGGCTATATATATCATCTTCTTCTTATTTTACAAGAAAAACCTCTCAGGATCCCCCTCTCTTACTCAGAATATCTGGATGGATGGAGGCTCAACCAACATTCACAATAGTGGTTGTTAGCCCAACGAGACATAGATATACTAGAACTGGAGACCTCAAGGTGAACTCCTTGAAACAATCCATTCAAAAATTGAGCTAACCCACTAGGGTTAACATATATATCATACCATTCATTTGGCTTCTAAAAATTGAAAAACATAATCACTTTGATCCCTACTACAAATCTACTTTTCTTGCAAATGGAAACAATGATAGATGCCTTTAAATCTGTGACTAGAAGACTCTTTGAAGATACCTCTTGCTCTTGGCAAAGACATTAAATATACTCCCTTTCTAAAAGGATTTTGCAACCAAAATCTCCAAGGGTTAGCTCAATTGGTTGAACCATCTACCCAAGGCATTGTTGATGGATAGGCCATAGGTAACAAGTTCAAATCCAATTGAATCTTTTGCAGTCTGATATTTTTTAAAAAGGGAGGGATTTTGTGAAGTGGTCTTATATATTCAACTTTTAATGCTTCCATAGCTGCATAAAACTCCTCTACTACAACTCTTCATGCCTCATTTTGGCACTTTGCCTTTAAAAGTTTATTAGCTTTCATACTCTTTTCAATAATTTGAGAAGTAAAACTTTTTAGTGTAGGAAACACAGACAACAAAATGAAAGAAAGTTAGTTTATTAAACAAAATAAAATAATAATAATAATAATAATAATCTATTTTTAAGGTCACGTCCAAGTCTCCTCTGAATTTGAACTTGTGACTTTCAAGGAGGAAACACATGTTCTTAACCATTAGGTGCACTCACATTAGAAAAAATTGTCAAAAAAAAAATAACTTTAAAGCATTGAGTTAAATTGAATATATTTGAAAAATGCTCTTACATATTACTTTTTTTTTACATATTATCAAACAGCAAATACTAAGTTTAACCAAGCTATTAAACCCATTGAAAACATCACGAATATAAATACTGATAAAGAAAGCATACGAGATTATATTATGAACGTTTTGTGTTTTGGAAAACACGATCCCTAAATTTAGAAATAAATATGTTTACAGCAAGGATAAATCTATGAACATAAAATTTTCTTTTATTGAATTAATGCTGCATATGAAACCAATCAAACTTTGCCAACTTATAACCCATACATACTTTAATAGAGTTTGTTCTATCAGTTGTACGCCTAGTCTGCCTAAAAACACCTAATCTAGAACTTATTTTAAGGATCAAAAACCCATATGCATTGTCAATAGAAATTCCCATAACCTGGTTGGGTCCATCGTCTGCCTCAAAAATATTGTTATTTACTGAAAAAATTTCACCTATAGAATGACGAGAAGGAAGTTTAAAACCCCATTCTAATACCTAGAACAAATATTCGATAAGTTCGATATCCACAATCATTGATATTATTGAAAGTTATAAGCATTAAGCTCTAAAAAATATCACGAACTTGTAAGCATTATAAACGTAGAGAATTTTAAGCAATATTTATGACATGTAGCAAGTTGAAGCAATATATCCAATGGCACAACCTAAACCTTAGAAGTTTTAGATTTCAATTTGTGAAAGCATTCTTTTGGTGAATACCCATTTTGACGTTAGTTCATGCGGAGGATCACCTGGGCTCCATGTTGGGGTTGCAAGGTGAATGCTACGGTAGGTGCATGAACATATGATGGTGAAGTGACAAAAGAAAACCGTTGAAGAAACATGGCCAACACCACTTTTGCTTCCAACAGTGCAAAGTTCTGACCCACACATGTTCTTGGACCAGATCCAAATGGCATGAATGCCAATGGATGCTTCGTAGCCTTTGCAATCCCCTCACTAAATCGCCCTGGATTAAATTCATTTGCATCATTTCCCCACAAAGCTGGATCATGGTGCATTGCAAGGATTGGAATCATAAGTTGGGTGCCTGCAGGAAGTGAAAACCTTCCAAGCTTCACTGGCTTTTCCGCTTGGCGTAGTGCAGCCACTGCTGGTGGATAAAGTCTAAGGGCCTCATTTAGAATCATTCCCACCTGCAAACATGCGTACAATATTTTGAGTCCCATAGCCAAACTTTTTGCTTTGGAGGATAATGAAGAATATCTGTAAAATGTACCCTTGTTAGTTGACGGTAGTCTCTGTGAAGCACTTACATTAGGATCGTAAACTGAAATGTCTACTTTTTCCTCCTCTTAAAATAGCTGATCAACTAGTTAAAGATTCCACGGTTCATTATTTTAATTTAAACTATAAAAATAATAATAATCCAGTGGAATTTATTTAGAAAGGTTTCTCAGAATCAGTCATTACAATCTTAAGATGATTCACGCTATCTCCATCTGGATAAACATTTTTTCCGCAGACTTCTAACACTTCTTTGCGTCCTCGCTCTTGCCAGTCGTGATGCATTGCCAGTAGTATTATCGTCCATGTCAACAGGGTCGCTGTAGTTTGATGTCCGGTAACGTAGAAAGTCTTGCATTCATCAATAATTTCCTCTGTAGTCATCCTTACATCTCGCAAGTTGCCCCCCACCTGTTTATCTTTGGCAGACATCATTATACCAAGCAGATCAGTACCATAGTTTCCTGACTTTTCTATGTTAGCAGTCCTTTCCCGAGCTTCAATAACCTGCATCATGCCTCTTCTGATTTCTTTCTCCAGCTTCCAATGTTGCTTGTTCTTTCTTGTAGGCAGAAACCTGTTTATTCAGCCACTCACACGAATTACAGAAGCCATGACAAATATTAGAAAACTTATATATCACTGCACACTACATTGCATGTTGAAGACCTAGAACATGCCGTCCTAAAATGCTAAGCCTCCAATTCTATTAAATATATATTCAAAAAAGTCATACCATCAAGTACAACATAACATATCTCTTCATAACAATAACTCAAGTGAATAAGAACAAAAAAGACAAAACATTTCTAACCACACATAACTCTCCAAAGTTCCTAGAGGTTGTTGAACTTGAGTTGAAAGGGAATGGTAAAAAAACGTAGCAATAATCCCATCTCCATTCAAAAGCTTCTGAAGCCACTGTTAGATAAAAATCTAGCAAGAACATTTGTGTATATCCAAAAGTGATTATATCTAAAATACTTTTTCATCAATTGAGATTGAAAGATAGCCATTCAACTCAAATTCGTCACCTGAAGCCTGGAATATAAAAAGTACTCATTAATTCAGCTGCAAGAGCCATTTGTTGGCCCTGCAAATTGAAGATGTGCTTTCCCTCTGCATAACTGCTGCCAAATGCTGTGCGAGAAATAAGATCTGCTGTCACATTGCGAAACTCCTTGAGCATTTCAAATTCTTCTGCTCCAGCCAAAACCAGTTTGCTCCATTCCTCCAACATTTTGGCAGTACTTTCCACAATTGTAGGAACTGTGCCCTGTTATGGAGTAGTAATATTATAAACGTTGACAAGTATGCAACTTTTACAAACCATTCAAGCTATGTAATTCTGATTATAAATATGTAACTAGAGAAGTATGTCTGGAAGAACTCATTGAATTTTAAAGTAATTAGGCCCATGATGTAGGAGCATGTCTTTTAGCATTAGTTGCGTCAAAATGTGCAAACTATAGTCCGATTGGAGGCGGAGGGGAAATCTCATCTTAGTGTATGTTAAAAAGAAGCCAGATTCAGCTGACGTATTAAGAATTGCTTATGTACTAAAACTAGCATTGCCCATCTTAAATCTAGAACCAATAAATTGTTGAGAGGAATCACATTTCTTGAGGTGCCATTCCCAATGTTTCACATCTTGGGGAATCATTCCAAATTAAAAATTACGATGCAAAACATTGGGAAAGACACTCAAGAAATGTGATTCCTCTGAAACTTTATTGGTTCCATCTTTAAGATGGGCAATGCTAGTGATAGCACAAAAATAGTTGTGCTTTTATTAGAGACCTGAGTGTATGTATGCAGAGAATATAAACAGTTATGTTTAGAAAGTTAATTTTTTAAGTAGATAAAAATAGAGAAGACACCTCTATTTAATGGGTTGGACTGTACTATTTGAGAAGAAGCACCCCTTACCCCAAAGTTACACTATTATTTTACAGAGCTCCTTCAACATGGCTCTCCCAATCACTCTATATGTTGTACTTGCCCACCCTTGTCAGTTTGTGGAATGGTTAATTCAATGAGAGGATCCCCCTCCTAATTTAAAGCTTTTTTCTCGAAGTTGAAATCCTTAGTAATTGGCTTTCACATTCAGCCAGTTTTGTTGGTGGGATGAAAAGTGAAGGGTGGGGGAAGGCTCTACCAGAATGGAAGGTTATCCTTTACATTTTATTTTTGGTAAATAAACAGGTAATTTTATATTACAGCCAAGACGACATTTACAAAAATACAGCTCTCCTTTCGGCCCTTTAGTCTGGGTCACAGGTCCCATTTTAACTCAGCACAAAAGAAGACCTCATATCTATCAGGCCAGAGCCTTATATCATTTAAGAATACAATATAAAAGCTTTGAAAATCATACATTTTCTTGCAATCAAGATTGCAGAGTTTAGCATCTAAAGTAAAATAAATTACAGTTCTCCTGACATTCCACTTAGTTCTATTAAGGCTAACAATGTATACCACTGCTTTCTAAAAAACAAGCGATGTAGTACCACTATTCATGCTGATAAAAAAGATAATGAGGACTGATTTTCACTCCTGGGCATGTGGTGCAATACTGTAGGTGCATCACACTTCCAAAAGATTGTAAAGGCTCCAAGTCCTGACCGTTGCCATGATTCCTGAGAGTCTGGTAATGAGGCTTCTTTGCCAATTCTGTGCATCCTATACTATTGATCCCATAGTGGAAGAGGATCTTTCTGCTACGATTGTCATATCTTCTGCAATATTCTCCATTAGATGAAGGTGTATGACTATTTCCTCCGTGGCATCGTAATTAGCAGAGATATCTCCCCTACTCAACAAGGTCTTCCCTCCCTGATGGCTGATCTTCAGCTCGGCAATGGCCACCTTCATGTCATTCCATCTCTGGCAATCTTCCTCATATTTCTCATGCTGCATCTACCCCAGAGCGTCCATACAACTCAATTTTTTTCCTGAAAATCTTATTCCTGGTTATCATCCACGTAACCAGTTCATGAACAGAGCACAACACATTAACAAAGGAATTGAAAACAAACCACCTTTGCCGAGTGTGTCCCAGCCTTGGCGATGAAAAAACTGAAGGCCCATCCTCTGGTTAAGGATCCTAGGACAGATGTTGTTGGTGGCCTAACTACTCCATGGCTTCCACTTTTTCCCTAACTGTGGGAGGGTAACAGGACATGTGCAGTTTACAGTGAGATTCAACCCTAGCTAAGTAGTAAGCCTCTTTGGCATGCTTCTGCACCAATGAAACTGTTTCCTTCCCTTTGGACCCAACATTACTGTCCTTTTGAGGACCAAGAATAGTTGCAAGCCTTCCCCACTGCTTGATCTAGATTCTCTTTCTTCTCAATTACTCATAGTAAGCCCCAATATGGATTTCCTCATTGCTTTCCCCATCATCTACCAAGTGAGGATTGTTTGTCTCCATTTTCTAAGCCTTGATTTCAGGATGCTCCATCAATGAGGGGAGGAGAGATACAGACCAGTTGAGGTGAATGGGAGAGATAGAGACCAGTTGAGGTGAATGCACAATGAAATAGCAAAGGAGAAATGGTAGGTATGCTGCACAAGATAGGGAGAAATAGGATTATAAACACCAGAAAGTGCAATCACGAGAGGAAAATAGTGTGATAGATACTCAGTAAAAAACCAAAGGAAGGGATATGTCCTCCCTCTCCACCTCCATCTGCCTCGATGAGAGAGCAAATCGAATCTATGAAGAAATAAGAGGAACTATGTGGATACTGGTTACTAAGAGGGATAGGGATAGAATTGTTTGCCTCGTTACTTTTCTGTTTATAGAAATCCATTCAAATGGATGGAGGAAAACAACAATCACAGATCAACAATTGGAGAGATGCATTGAAATATGGGCAGTTCAATCCATCTACTAAAGCCATTGAAAATTGGTCTCATATATTTGCATGCGACAAGATGCACATGCAACAGCTTGCACTAACTTTAACATCCAAAAGAAAAGATTTCTATAAATGAAAGAGTGACAAGGGTTTTCCTACATCCATGCTAATGTTGTCACTCTCAACTTATAAATTCAATTTTTGCTTGATATGAGTTCTCTAGTGATTCTTGATTTTGTTGTTTGTCCTTCTTGTTATTGCAGGATTTGTCGTTGTGCAAAGCCCAACACAAGATTCCCAAATCTTGCATAACTACAGGAAATCCTACCCTTGTCACCTTAGTAAGAGATCCCCACATTTTAGTGATGGAGGAGGTCCACCGCAGGGGAGGCTTCCCCGGTGACCTCAAGGGATCAAAGTAGCAAGTATTGTAGCCAAGCCTACCGCCCCCTCTCTTGATCACCTAAGTCAAAAGCCTATCTCTATGAAATTGATGAGGTAAAAGATGTTTCAGGTACCTGCCTGGAGCAAGAACAAGTCATAGCATGTATATAATGATTTCCAAATACCAATATGCAGTTAACAACCTTAGAAGACAATAGACAATGAAGATTTATCAAGGCTGGTACAAAATTGCAGCAATACAACAGTTTATAACAGAAATTGTAGTTTTGTAACAGCAGCAAGTAAAATAGATCAGAATTGCATAAATCAACAAGGAAAACTTAGCACATGTCCAATAGATCAATACCCAATTATTCCAAGCAATTTTTGAGTATGTTAGCTTGTTGTTAGAATGATGTATGCAGCAAATTAAAGTGAATCAGATTGGTTGTAGCAATCTTTTGCAACAGCAGCAATAAAATTAGTTAATTAGCTTATGTTAGAGTTAGCAAAATTAGTAGAAATCCTTAGAGAATAAGAATAGAGAGTTGTTTGATCACTTTCTTCACAAAAGAGCAAGTAGATTGGTGCCTTTAGGGCTATGGAGTCTTTTACAACAGCAATACAATTGGTTTTGGAGAACGATAATAGCAAGATATAAGAGGTAGGGTTTGAAATCTAAGGTGCTAGCACATTAGGGCCTTAGATTTCAAGCCTTAAAGAGAAGGGTTGTTAGAGTGAAAGCACTTTTGGGCTTGTTATTGCACAAGTTGTAGGTTGGGCAAAGCCCGACCCAACCACCAAGTGGCAACAACTAAGGGACACTATACCCACTGTCACCTCGATATAGGTCCCGCACTTCAAGGGTGACTAGGTCACTCTAGGGAGGCGATCCCGATGACCCTGGGGGGATTGAGACGGATGAAATGGAATGAAGAGAAGTATCCCCCTGAAGGTCAATGATGGAAGGTGAAAGAGGGCTTGGAGAATGGTCTTGTGAATGGAGGAAGGTTGCCAAAGAACTTGGGTACCTGCAATGGATGTTATACCTGCCCTGAGACACAAGAGAAAACCAAGATACAGGCCCAATAATCCAATGGACAAGCAAGTTAAGCTTGCTGTCCCTAATTACAGCAGTAAGCAAGAGTATATATCAGCAAGAAAGATAACCAATTACTGCAGATTTAACCATCAAAGTTGTCAAATAATTATTGGACAATGAAGTGTTAAAACCAATGATAACTTTCCAATACTTGAGGATGAACTTTGACGGTAAGTTAGAGCTTCCAAATGAAGTTATCATCAAATTTTTAGAGCAGCCTTATGGCTGTAGCAAACAATTGCTACAACAGCAAGTTCCAACCATAGAAATTAACAAATAAACCGTTAGAAAGATAGCCAATAACCAATAGAACAGAAATCTAGGCCTAGAAGTCAATTTCCACGGTTGAAAAGTGAGTAAACGATGAAAGAGAGTGAAGTTTGCTGCAGCCCTAATGGCTGTAGCATTTAAACTATTGCATCAATGAAATCCTTGGCTAAAAGAAGACGCCCTTAGGGCACAAGAAATGTTATAACATGTAGAAAATAATCCAACTTGAACAAGATTGATATCTCACTAAATCATGTTTATCAAGGCAAACAATTTATTTCTCCAATGCAAAATTTCAGATTAGTGTTGTTGCCGTCCTAATACACACCGACAAGCGTGGAGAAGTCTCCAACCCACTTGGTGTGTCCTTGGAGGCACAAACCTAAGTCTAGACCCACTGTCACCTCTATCTAGACCTCTTCCGTCTAGGCTCACTCCTAGGGAAGCCAAGGGGGGTAGACCCTATTAAACTATGTGAAGTTTTGTTGTTAAGATTCTAGGAGTTAATTAAATTATCAACTAAGGGGACCCAACCCAATGACAAGAAGCAAGTGCAATTATGCAATTCTTTCAAATAACAAGCAAACCTTTTCTTTTACAAGACACAAATAGACCAATGCCTAAATATAACCAAAATTCACTTATAAGATATGCACGCTAAATATACTTTTATAACTTGAAATAAAGTACAATGAATAAAATAATAAAAATAATTTTGCACTTAAAATAATTATTTCCCAAAGAATAAAGAATATTTGTAACCAAGAATAAAGAATGCTTTAGTAAAAGTAAATATCCACAATTAAAGAATTTGCTGAAAAATAAAATTGCTTGGAAAGTAATTTGCTTGAAAGTAAAATTCTTAAATGAAATAGCAAAACTTGGAGAGCAAATGTTGTGAAAAGTATGTAGGTGGATTTTAGTAAGTTTTTAAGTCTCTCTTGAGCTTAGGGGGATTAAATGTGAGTTGTAGCAATCCTAAGCTATGTGACTACCCCAAGTCCTTATCCCTTCAACCAAAAGGAAGTGCTTGGTGCTCAATAAGAAGAAAAAACAAGGTTCTTCCCTAGCTCCACAGGTCAAATCCAGAATGCTTGGGTGTTCAACAAGGAGGACATGTAGTGCCATGAAACTGTCCCCAGCTTCAACCCCTTCTAGCCTCCCAAGTCACCCTATTTTGATGGTTTGAAACAATAATAGATTGGGTGCCTAATTAATCTAGCCACACAGTCCTTTGCCCTTTCTTAGTTACCCAAGATCCACAAAGTGGCAAGGGGAGGGAATACAGGGAAGAAGGCGGGGCACCAATTCGATCACTTTGCAAATAAATGAAACTAAACTAGCCTTCACGATATTGCAAGGTTGGCAAAGCCAAGCACAATGCAAGGTGTGGGCACTATTAATTAAATGAAATAACTTGGAAACAAAAAACAATCTCACAACTATGGCACAATGTGGAGGACAAGTCTACCGATTTTGTGCCAAGGTGGGTAAAATAAAATAAAATAAAATGAAATAAAACAAACTAACCTAGCCACTCAACCTTCTCTTTGTGGGAGAACTGAGGCAACAATATTAAGTTAAAAACAGAAAATTAACTTTTAAACTAGCCTTCACGATATTTGCATGGATGGCAAAGCCAAACACCAAGAGGAAGAAGGGCGCACAAAGGAAGAGGGGCGCACTTGTAGAGAAGGGCGCACTTGAAGGATATGAGCACGGTTTCCAAGGAAGCTCCAGCAGTAAATGAAGGGTGTGTTCATTGAAGAGGGCACAGACTTCAAGGTAGAGAGCAGCAAAAGGAAAGGGCACACACTTCAAGGAAAGTTGGCTCAACTTTCAAGGAGGATTTTGCTACTAAACTTGAGATAAGTTTGGTTGTAGATTTCTTGTATTCTCTGCTGTAATAATTCCTTATCAGCTCCATAATAAATTCCTCTTCACTGGTGTTCCCCATAGGGTTTTTTCCAGGATCATGTTGACCAAAAATAAATGTGTTAAATTCTTTTGGTTTGCATATTTCATTATCAGCATTTACGTGTAAATATCTAGAGGTGTGTTTCAAGTTTTTAATGGTTGTTAGATAAGTAATTTTGGAGAACAAATTTATCCTTAAATTAACCTTGAACAACAGCATTAAAATGAGCTTGAAATCAGTCTGAAAAGGCATCCATAAATCTGTGAAAGAACGGGCCTGTTTGTGACCATAAAACAGTCCCAAAATTTCAGACCTGTAGCATCCTAAAGAGCCTCGAATTTCTTCATGGTATCAGAGCCTAAGGGCACAAAAGAGGGCTGATAATTTGCAAACAGTTGGCAGAATTTTCACTCACCTTGACGGCAGGCTTCTTGGTCATTTTATCATCAGTTGGAGGGTTGAGGGTGTAGGATAGGCTAGCAGGCACTGGCAATTGATCTCCATGGAAGGCTAGGATAGTCTTGATCTTGGAGGAACTTGAGCTATGGAACATTGTAGAGAGTCCTATGGTTCCTCCTACAGATGCAGTGCTCTTGGATGAGTTTAGGAAAAGGAACATCAAGGCCAAGAGGACTATCCTAGATGCATTGAAAGACCATATTATTCCGCATGTTTCTGGTAAGGATTTTGCATTTCAGATGTGGCAGTCATTGTGTATCCTTTACCAGATCCCTAACCAAAACCGAGAGATGGTGCTCCAAGAGAAACTGAGGGGCACTAAGATAACTAAGACTGATTCGGTCGCCTCATTCCTCACAAGGTTTTCTCAGATTCGTGATGAGTTCACAGTTGTGGGGGAGATAGTGGATCCATCAAAGTTGGTGAGGACAGCCTTAAATGGCTTCTCCAAACCTTGGGAGAGCTTTGCATGAGACATTGTAGCCAAAGAGCATATCCCTAGCTGGGAGAGGCTATGGGATGACTTTGTACAGGAGGAGCTCAGGATTAGCTCAGGATCTACTAGTTAGCAGCATGGTGGGGATGATGGTAAGAATCTTTCTCTTTCTGCAAAGGGAAAGAAGAAGACCAAGAAGGGTCCCAAGGGTGGGGCCAAGCAGCAACAGAAGGGAGGTGGGAAACAGAGAGATATGAGCAAAGTTAAATGCTTTGTTTGTAACAAGGTGGGGCACTGTGTTGGACAGTGTCCAAATAGGAAAAAGAAGAAGCAGAGTGGTACAGGAGCATCAGCTGAGGACGATGAGTTCGCCTCTCAATTTGAGAGAGAGATGTCTTGCTTGTCAGTTTGTCTACGGTCGAGACACCATCCAGTGTATGGTACATAGACAGTGGAGCATCCATTCATATGTCTAGTATTAGAAAGCACTTTAATAATCTTACATAGTCTGGGATCAAGTTGGAGATAGTGCTTGGGAATAACAGCATAGTCAAGGCGGTTGGGCGTGGCATAGTTTCCTTTCAGAGGGAGTTGAGGCCACCCATGGTGTTCAGGACGTCTTGTATGTCCCTAGGATGAAGAAGAACCTGATATCAGTTTCCACCATTCAGGATAGGGGATTTGAGGTGTAAGATCCCCTTCTAACTGACAAGATCAAGAGGACTTAGTAGCCTATTTGTTCCCCCTAGGCTATAGTCTCGCTAAAAAGGGAAATAAGGGGCCAAATTATGTCACTAAGGTATTAAAGTGACATTGGCTAAAAAGGAAATAAAAGCTAATTGGCTAAGATAAAGAAAAATGAAGAAATGAACCTTAAAAGCCAATTAAATAATTTAAGTGAAAATTACAAGGTTGGGGTATAAAATAAGAAGAGGGCGCCTCACTCCTCATTCTTGATCATTTTTACACTTACATCTTTGAGCTCTCCAGCTTGGGCGTTTTGAGGGTTTTGAGTAAACAAACCCTAGAGATCAACAAGGAGGTGAAAGATTCCTTTGTTCCTGATCCAAGCTTGGCCAAGGTGGTGAAAGATTCCAGCCTCACCATTCTATTCAGTTCTATTCAACTTCAGCAGGTGCTTTTTAGGACAGGGCGCAACAATGACGATTTTTCTACAGAGTTGGGGCGCACTGCTTGAGGGAAAGTGGTTCGATTTTCCTAGAGGACCTTGGATCTGGAAGGGATCTGTTGACCGCCTATTCAACTAGGGGTCAACTCAAGTGCCGTGAAGATGCATCACCAGATGCAATTTTGATAAAGACAGTTTTGGTTCTACTTGGGTATCTGATACCCCAGCACAAAAATTTTGTAAACGAAATTTCCGCACCCCTGCGTGGGTTAATAATGTAATAAGTCTGCATGGATCATAGTTAGGTCAGGTACCTTGGGTGTTTCCATTA
>ML782456.1:42133-54561 GCA_009831015.1 Picea engelmannii | reverse complement strand
CCTAGGAGTAAGCCTAGAAGGAAGAAGTTCCAGTCAAGGTGACAGTGTGGACTTGGAACTTAGACATTGTGTCTCCGAGGGCACACTAAGTGAGTTGGACTTAGCTCACGTTAGCAAGTGTGCATTAGGACGGCAACAGGATCTAGCCACAAGAGTGTTTGCTACCCCTAGAGCTCCTTTACTCATCATTTTTCAGGGGTTTATCTCTCCATACTTATTTATTTATCTAGCTGGGCGAATCTGCAACAAAGGGGCGCAATTCTAAAGAAGGAATTGTTACTTAAGGCCAGATCTAGCACTCTATAAACTAGGAGATTCTCTAGTATTCATCCTTTTAAGGATTTGGAGTTAGATCTAGGTGGAGCAAAACTGTCAAGGTATTCCAGCTAGGAAGGGAAAAACCAATGATATTCCAGCAGTCTGTAGGCAGAGGGATTAAGAAATTGCTTTTGTTCCTATTTGGATCTCAGTTGGAGGGAGTTTCTTGGAGCTGAAGTCATCTATTTTTGAGCACATTTTGCAGGCATATACAACCACAATCATATTGTCTTGCATATATTCCAGATCTGCTTCCTATTGTACTAAGGTCAGCTATTATAACAAAATAATTTTAGATTTGTGTTATTGTGGTTATTTTCTCTTTTTGTACTTGTTTATGATCTTGAATGCAATATCTTTCATAAGAAACAAATGCATGCAATAAAACACAAACACAAACCCTCCCAGGCAAATTAAAGACCTTTAGGAGCAAATCGTTTGACATAACACTAGAACCAGAAACTTGCAAATTGAAGATATTGCAACAAGATTCCACTTGGGAATCTTACAGTGGTATCAGAGCAAGGATCCTTGTCAGCCTGTGATTAAATTGATGACTAGAAGGAGGGACCAAGGAGGACAGCCTTTCCCAGAGACATCAGAAGGAGAAGAGATAGAAGGAAGCATGGGGGAGAGACAGGAAATAGGAGATGGTAATGATAAGGAAGTTTGGGCAAAAATGGTTCAGGAAATGAAGAACTCCATTGACAGGACACAGTTTGACTTATAGCATCACCTGCAAGAGACACAAGAGCACTTGTCAAGGGGGACAAAATGAGCTCAAAACGGCCTTGTCAGATATACATACCACCCTGAAAGAAGGGAAAGATAAGATTGCATATCTTCTCATGGTAGAGAGCCACAGAATAATGGGGGTAACAATGGGGCTAGTGGATCCCATGGAGGCTAGTGGATCCCATGGAGGAGAGAGGTATCACGCAGAGACTAGTCACTTGGTCCACAATGAGGGGCAAAGCTTATTTGGGGGTGAAAACATCAAGGTGTCAGGAAATAGCAGGATCATGCCCAGGCCTTACATGCCTAGTTTCCTTGATGCACCGCAGTAGGATGCCCATATTCCAGGATGAATAGAGGTGGAAGACAACTTTGAGGAGTATGAGAGGGAGTACGCAGCATTGAGTGCCGGATTTAGGAGGCAGGTTACATTGGCAGAATATTGTAGAATCAAATATATAGGCATGCCTAGAGATTCTCACAGGGGAAACAATGATCTAGGGCGCAAAGTAGGAAAAATGGAGATTCACCCCTTTGATGGTGCAGTCAAATCTTCAGTGAAAGCATGGGTACAGAAATTGGATTCTTATTTGCAGCTAAACCCAATGATGGAGTTGGATGCCATCAAATTTGCTACCTTGTATTTGGAGGGCAAGGCCCATGAGTGGTGGTATCATGGAATGACAACTTTGGGGCATGCACACATTACCTCATATGCAGATTTCACACAGAGGCTCATAGATAGGTTTGATCAGGGAGATACAGAACTACATTTTAGAGAGCTCACACAACTTAGAAAGACATGATCAATTGAGGCATACATAGAGTAGTTTCAGAGGATATCAGTGATGGTTCCAGATGTGTCAGAATCTAGATTGATGATGCTCTTTTCTGAAGGACTGGTAGGGCCATTGCGTGGTTGGGTTAAGGCTTTTAAGCCTACTAACTTATAGGATGTGATTTGGAGGACTAGATACTTGGAAGGGGTAGCTTCAAAAAATAAATTCACCCCAAGGCCACCCCTCACCCAAAGGGGAAGAGATATAAGGATGGAAGATAAAGGTAAAGGGAAAATGGATGAAGCTACCAAAAGAGAGTTGAGAAAGAAACAATTATGCTATACCTGTAAGGAACCATGGCTGCCATGGCATAGATGCATGGGGAAAGGAAAGATTCATTACATAGAAGTCCTTTCAAATAATGAGGAGGAAGATGATGTTGGACATCTTCAAAACATGGAGGTGGCTCAAGTAGAAGAGGAACACACGCATGGGGAAGAAGAAGAAGAGGCAATGCACAAGCAGACATGGATTAAGAAGGTTGTTATAGCATCCATCAGTGGAGTACCAAAATTCAACACTTTCATGATGAAAGGGGTCCTCCAAGGACAAAGGGTCAGAGTCCTTATTGATGGTGGGGCTTCCCATAATTTCATTGATGCGGCATTAGTGAATAGAAGACATATTCCCACTATTGAGTTTGATGGATTCTTAGTGGAGGTAGCAGGAGGGCGCACCATGCCTTGTGACAGGTACATTCCACAGATGAGTCTCACCTTGGGCAGGTACAACTTGATACAGGATCTCTATGTGATGGACCTACCAAACACCAATATCATACTGGGGGTTCAATGGCTTAGCACCTTGGGTCCTATCACCACTAATTACAAAACTATGGAGATGTCTTTCAATTCAGAAGAAAGAAAGAGGGTGACCTTGAAGGGAATGACAGAAAATGAACGAAGAGTGGTTTCAGCAAAGCGCATGGAGGCTATTTTCAGGCATGGGGACGTGGTTTATGCATCAGCGTGTCTAATTGGCTCCCAAACCACTCAGGAAGAGCACCAGCACTATTCACAAGATACACAGAGGATAATTGACAGGCATAAGAAGTTTTTTGGATAGATTCCCCCAGGGAAACCACCAGAAAGAGGATTTGAGCACATTATAGAGATTGAGGAGGGAGCCAAACCAGTGATTACCACAACTTACAAGCATCCAAAGAAATTCAAAGATGAGATTGAGAAGGCCATCAAAGAACTATTGGTCATGGGGCATATTAGGCCAAGCTCAAGCCCATTTGCATCTTCAATGGTGTTGGTTAAGAAGAAGGATGGCACAATGCGTATGTGTATTGATTGCAAGGCTTTAAACAAAAAAACAATTTAAAAACAGGTATCCCATCCCAAGGATAGATGAGTTATTGGATGATCTTCATGGGGCAGTGTACTTCACAAAAATTGATCTACGCTTTGGATACCATCAAATCAGGATGAGCGAACAGGATATAGACAAAACAACCTTTAGGTGCCACTATGGGCACTATGAGTTCCTAGTCATGCCCTTTGGATTAACCAATGTTCCAATCATGCATGAATCATATATTCAATAAACAATTGAGGAAGTATCTTTTGGTTTTCTTTGATGACTTGCTCATCTATAGAAAAACTTGGGAAGATCACCTAAAACATCCGGATCAGATTTTGAGCATCATGGAGGAGCAGTCCTTGTATGCCAAGGAATCTAAATGTGAGTTCGGCACGACAGAGGTACTATATTTGGGGCATATCATTGTAGAAAAAGGAGTACAGGTTCATCAGGAAAAGATACAAACCATTTTGGATTGGCCAACACCTAGGAACATCACAGAGTTACGTGGGTTTCTTGGTATTTGCACCTATTATAGGAGGTTTGTTAAGGGATTCTCACAACTTTGTGTGTCATTGACTGATTTGACCAAGAAGGGAGCATTCAAGTGGTTTGAAGAGGCTCAACGGACTTTTGACAAAATGAAGAAAGTTATGAGCATGTGCCCAGTCCTAGCATTGCCAGATTTCTCTCAACCCTTCATTCTAGAGTGTGACGCATCAGGGGAAGAAATTGGGGTGGTCCTTATGCAGAATAGACACCCTATTTCTTTTGAGAGAAAAAATTTAAGGGGGCCTGAATTGTTGTATACCATATATGATAAAGAGATGTTAGCTATCATGCATGTGCTAGTTAAGTTCAGATAGTACTTGGTGGGAGCTAAGTTTACAGTTAAAACATATCACAACAGCCTTAAATACTTCTTGGAGCAAAAAGACCTTAATGAAAGGCAACAAAAGTGGGTAAGCAAAATCCAAGCCGATGATTTTGATATAGAATTTGTCAAAGGAAAGAATAATGTGGTGGCACATGCATTATCTAGAAGACCTGCGTGTTATGCTTTATCATAAATTTTTGTTGAGTGGAAATCACATATACTAGTAGAGTATTCCAAAAACAGGTTTGCTTGTGAGCTTATGGAGGGGAAAATTCAGGATGAAATGTTTCAAGTTATAGATGATCTCATCTACTACGAAGGGAGGATTTATATAGTACCAAAATACAAATTTAAAGACAGGGTACTAAGAGAATTTCATGACTCACCATTAGCAGGGCACTAGGGGTTCCTCAAAACCTACAAACAGAACAGGGAAAGATTCGCATGGAAGGGACTCAAAGAAGATGTCATGTGCTATATTAGGGAGTGCACAACTTGTCAACAAAACAAGGTTGAGCACACTCATCCTGCAGGATTGTTACAACAACTACCTATTCCTGCAAAAAAATGGGAGAGTATATCTATGGATTTCATCACAGGATTGCCCAAGGTGCAGGGCAAGGATGGCATCTTTGTAGTTGTGGAACAGTTGACTAAATTTGCACATTTCTTCGCCATATCCATGGAGCATAGCGCTTCTCAAATAGCAGAATTGTTCTTCAAAGAAGTCTTCAGGCTACACGGGTCGCCAAAGAATATTGTAAGTGACAAGGATAGCAGATTCATGAGCACCTTCTAGCAGGAGTTATTCAAACTAGTGGGCACCAAATTGACTCCTAGCACGAGTTACCACCCCCAAACGGATGGAGTAACCGAAATAGTCAATAAGTGGATGGAAGGGTATCTCAGGAAATATGTGGCAGGGCAACAAAGAGCTTGGATCAGATGGATACATCTAGGGGAGTATTGCTACAACACTACTTATCACAGGTCCATTGGGATGACACCTTTCAGAGCTTTATATGGCTATGATTCACTCACAATCATGGATGGTATGCTTGGAGATAGTAGGGCTCCCATGGCTAGGAATTGGATCCAAGAGAGTCAGAAAATTCTAAGGGAGCTTAAGGACCACTTGCAAAAAGATCAGAATCAACAAAATCTCTATGCGGACAAAAACAAGGTGGAGCGTAGTTTTGAGATAGGAGACTTGGTTTATTTGCGATTGCAACCATATAGGAAAGAATCCATCAAAAGGAGCGACGTGGAAAAACTCAAGCCACGATTTTATGATCCATACCGGGTAAATAGAAGAGTTGGGGAGGTGGCATACAAAATTGAATTTCCACCAAGAAGCAAGATCATCAATGTATTTCACGTGTCATGCTTGAAAAAGGCATTGAGTCAGCAAGTAGCAGTTACAAAGGAGCTACCACCACTTGATGAAGAGAGTCAATTGATTCTAATCCTCGAGGATGTCTTGGAGGTCAGAGAAAAAAGGTTGAGAAATAGGAGCATCAAGGAGTACCTCATAAAATGGAAGAATCTGCCAATTGAAGATGCTTCTTGGGAAAGTGAACAGGTTTTGCAACACATTGATTCAGAATTTCTCGTGGGCAAGCAATTTCAAGCAAGGGAGACTGTAATATCCCCTTCTAACTAACAAGATTAGAAGGAATTAGTAGCCTAGTTGTTCCCCCTAGGCTATAGTCTCGCTAAAAAGGGGACTAAGGGGCCAAATTATATCACTAAGGTATTAAAGTGGAATTTGTTGAATTTTCACTATGCTTGGCTTAAGCATGAGGTTTATTTCATTTTAGTCATGTACTTGAACCATAAACAAATGCATCTACACCATTCACAATTGCTGCAATAACCAAGATCACAAGAAGAATAACCATGCACAAAAGACACCAGAAATATCCTGGGAAAACCCTTCTCAATCAAGGGAAAAACCCAACAATCCTTTGTTATATTCTCAAGAGAAGATCCTCCAACCATGAAACCCTAATGCACACAAGAGGGCGCTCTACTACCTTGAAACTTGCGCCCAAGAAAGATGCGCACTTCATCCCTAGAAGATGTACTTGCTAATATTTCCAAATGACAAGTGACTTGTATGTTTCCTCAATAGGGAAATCACCTTTATTTATACTACACTGGACAGACCAAAAGTGGTGTCTATTGGCACAACAGGGCCAACCTCAATAACTCAAAAAATAATTAATTATTACAATAAACATTAATTATCTTTCACATATGGTGGAGCCAACATGTACCCTTTACATTACAATTAGGGTTACAGGTAAATCTTACTCTCAGACAATATAGCAAGGGATCTCACACATCCACTAGTGCTCAGCCACTAGGGGCACGTCCACCTGTGCTCAGCCACAAGGACGTCCTACTCAACAGATCTCTATCTCACTGAGTCCACAGGAGAATCATCTGGAATACCATCTCAAGCCTGAATCAATTGAGTCCACAAGGCAGGAGACCACACGTCATAACAACTCAGTCCAGAGTCTGACGCACACCCATCACATGGGAACCTTCACCCCACACAGGGGCACACATCATCTCATCTCATTCCAGAGAGGAACGACACACCCATCTCATGGGCACACCCAACACATGGGCTCTCTCACAGGTTGACTCACTCAATCTGTGTCTGAGAGGATGTCTCACGAAGTTGTAATCATCAACACTCCCTCTCAGCTAGGGAGGCATTCTCCACCAGGCCAAGTCTCTCACGGAAGTACTCGAACTTCGTCTTGGCAAGCGATTTGGTGAAGATATCTGCAATCTGCTCATGTGTAGGAAGGTGTTGCACGTGTATTGCTTTCCTCTGCACCATGTCTCTGATATAATGATATTTTATCTCAATGTGTTTCGATCTATCGTGAAACAAAGGATTCTCAGAGAGCTTCACACAGCTCTGGTTATCACAATGAATAATGGTAGGATCCATCTCATGATCAAATAAATCTGTCAGGATCTTGCAAAGCCACACTGCTTCGCGGGCTGCCACACTCAACGCTATATACTCTGCTTCTGTGGTACTCAAGGCCACAGAGCTCTGTTTCCTGTAGCACCAGGAAACCATGGAAGACCCCAAGGTAAAACAACAAACGGATGTGCTATTCCGGTCCACTGCGCTCCCTGCCCAATCTGCATCGGCATATCCCTGCAAACTCAAGTCTACACTGGAGGCATATCTCATGCCATATCCAACTGTTCCTCGTAGATATCTCAATACATGCTTCGCTGCTATCCAGTGAGTCTGTCTCGGCTGACTCATGAACTGACTAAATACATTCACTGCATAGCATATATCAGGTCTGGTGTTAACCAGAGACATCAATGATCCAATCAGTTGTCGGTACAAATGTGGATCAATCTCGCCTAAATCAGTAGAAGCATCATTCATTTTATTCAAATCCATCACCATTGGTGTAGGCAAGGATTTGCAGTCTGTCATACCGAACTTCATCAATATCTCCACTGTATATTTTCCTTGACTCAAGAAAATCTCATCAGTCCTCTACCATACTTCTAGTCCCAAGAAGTAGTGCATCATACCCAGATCCTTCATCTCGAATTCAGAAGTCAATGTTCACTTGCATTCAACAATAAGTCTTTTTGAACCAGTGAGGAATAAGTCTTCCACATACAAGACCAAGATTAGGCACTCGTCACCAACAATATGATAATATAGTTTTGGATCAGCAACACTCTTGCTGAAGCCCAAACTCATCAAGAATCAATCCATCTTCTCGTACCAAGCACGAGGTGCTTGATTTAGTCCATACAAGGCTTTCTTCAACCTACACACATGAGTTTTCTCGTCGTGTATCACAAATCCCTCTGGCTGCTCAATGTAAACTTCTTCCTCAATCTCACCATTGAGAAAGGTTGTCTTTACATCCATTTGATGTAGTTTCCAACCCATGGATGCAGCTAGTGCAATGATAGTACAGATGGAAGTATATCAGGCTACTGGAGCAAATGTTTCCTCATAATCAATTCCCTCCACCTGTGAGAATCCTCTGGCTACAAATCTCACTTTATATTTCTCAACACTTCCATCAACTGCATTTTTGATCTTATAGATCCAATTGGAAGTTACTTCAGACTTCCCTTCTGGTCTCAGAACAATATCACACACATCATTTTTCAAGATGGACTGATACTCTTTTGTCATGGCATCTTGCCATACCTGTTGACCTGTTGCTTCTCCATGACAAGAAGGCTCAGTATCAATGATGTGGCTCATGGTTTAAACACAGCTCGAAAATCTCTTTGGTTTCTTGCTTTCTCGGAATGTGCCTTGAGGAGCTGCATGTCCCTCTGTCTCTTGCAAAGTTTTTCGATCCCAGACAGGCATTTTATGGCCTACTGCAATGTCTTCGGGAATATCAACTAGACCAACTGGATCAACTGGATCGACTGGATCAAAGGTTGTCTTCCTCTGAACTATTGAAGGGGGAGAAGGTATTGTTTCTTCGTTCTTCTCAAATAGTTTGACTCCCTCTGAGTCAAGTGACTCCCTCTGTAGTTTGAAGGATATACATCTTCCTTTTCCTATGTTGCTAACTTGGAGACATCTCATGTCTTCTCAGGTCCTTTACTGCTTCTACAGAACTTTGTTGGCCACCCGTACTAGGATAATAACCAAGATGACCTCCCATAGGGATAACACTCAAAATAGCCTCCTCTACTGGGATAATAACCAACCAAGAAAATTTGGACTCCCGTACCAGGGATAATGGTCCAAGACAAGAGGGCTCCCACACCAGGGATAATACCCTTCATTATCAGAATGCAAGCAACTACAGGTTAATCAAATAAGGAAAGTAGTACAAAAACTTACCCTAGTCTAGAGTCATGCTCAATATTGTATTTGTTTTTAGAGGAAGTAATCCTCATCTCTCACGTATTCAACTTTCTGAGGTGGGTTTGGATCCATGTCAGCAGTGGAAGCATATTGTCTTTCTTTCTTCTGGGTAGGACAATTTCTCGCAATGTGTCCATACTTATCACATCTGAAGCACTGGACCTTTAACATGTCTTTTCTCTGATAACCTGAATTCTTCTCGTCTTTGAATGTTTGCCTGAAGTTTGTTTTATTTCTTCCTCCTTTATTTGTATGAAGTGCATGAGCATGATTGTCATCATGAGGGGAGTCTTCCACTCCTCTAGCTATAAGTCTCATTTCTTCCTGGGTATAGTATGTCCATAGTCGATCAAAATTAGGTGGTTGTTCTCTACCACTGATACTTTGAAGAAATGGTTCCCAATGTTTTGGCAGATTATTGAGAGTGGCCAAAAAAAGTTCTTTGTCTGATATGATTTCTCCAATGGCACCTAGCTGATCTCTGATCTCTGACATCTTCATGAAAAAGGTAGCCACGGTGTCAGCTTTTGTCATCTTGATATTTTGAAGTTGGCCCTTCAATGTAAGAGCTCTAAGGGTGTTGTTATTCTCAAACATATTCTTCAATGCTTCATACATTTCATAAGTTGTCTTCATGTTGGCAATATGAGGTAGGAGATGATCTCTTACTGAGTAGATGATTATCTTCCTTGCCTTGACGTCATCTTCCTTCCTTTCTTCCTTCTCTTCATCGGTAGTTGTCTCTCGTAAACTGTTTTTGTATCACCCACAATAAGTCTTCCTCTTCAAGGGTGATCTAAAGTCTTGACTTCCAGGAACTGAAATTGCTTGATCCATCAAGCCTATCTTCCACCAAGGTTCTGTTCATCATGTTTTCATATTCTTCACAAACCCTTACCAACTGGGCTAGGAAAACTAATGGCTAGGCTAGGCTAGCAATCTTAGGTTTCGCTGGCCATATGACTGCCAATAATAAGCCTTGAAAGTCAGAAGAACATTGGTGAGCTGAAAATCTCCTTCAATGAGCTGCAAAAACCCTAAATCTGAATTTTCTGCAAAAAATTGCGAAACCCTAGGGCCAAAAATCCAAAATTCTTGGAATTGTAAGCTGAGAATTGTTGGAGGTGTGTTGATGGACACCCCTATGTAATTTTCAGCCCCAACGTTTCAGTTTTAACTGTTGGAACACCCAAAAAAAGAGAGGGTCGTACTGATTTCTGGAAACCCTAGGAGGACTGTATGGTTCTACAGAAGAGAGAGGACAGCTGCTAGAAGCTTGTGAAATGGATTCTTCAAGACCTATGCTCTAAAACCATGTTGAATTTTCACTATGCTTGGCTTAAGCATGAGGCTTATTTCATTTTAATCATGTACTTGAACCATAAACAAATGCATCTGCACCATTCACAATTGTTGCAATAACCAAGATCACAAGAAGAATAACCATGCACAAAAGACACCAGAAATATCCTAGAAAAACCCTTATCAATCAAGGGAAAAACCCAACAATCCTTTTCTATATTCTCAAGAGAAGATCTTCCAGCCATGAAATCCTAATGCACACAAGAGGGTGCTCTACTACCTTGAAACTTGCGCCTAAGAGAGGTGCGCACTTCAGCCCTAGTGTTCGACAACACAGGTATACCAACAGAGGACGAACACCTTCAATAACCACTCACATAACCAGATCAAAGATCAACACATCGATGTTTTCATGTGGTAAAACCCCTACGGGAAACCATCCACGGCCCCAGCCAACGCAACCACTTGGAGCAATTTATTAATGAAAAAGAAAAAGATTACAGAGAGATTTTACAAGAGAGTTTCTCACAATCGATCATCGGCAAATGAGCCTCCATGCTCTTTAAATAGAGATCATGGACCAATCGGGTGTTAAGCCATAGATCAATGGCCGTTAAGATCGAGGAGAATATGAATCGTCGGATCACTCTATGTCGGGAACATATCGTGACCGTCGGATTTCCTAACTATAAATGCATACTAATGCATACTAAAGAAACACAATTTTACCTAACGACACATTAGACCAAGTAGATCTTAACTAACTCCTAAGTGTCTAAATATCCTAACATCCCCGCTTAAGAACAACTTGGGATAGGATTGAAGGATTTACAATAGTGACACAATAGGAGAAGGAAGGAGGCATTAGAGCCTATCCCCCCTTAATGACAACTTCATAAACTCCTAACATAGATTGAAGTTTGGAAAACTTCGCTTCTGTAAGAGACTTTGTGAAAATGTCTGCAACTTGATCTTCTGTAGGGCAAAAGAGAACTTCAATAACTTGATCATGAATGAGCTTTCTGATGAAGTGCATGTGTAGCTCGATGTGCTTGTTGCGCTGATGTTGAACTAGGTCTTTGGCGAGCTTGATGGCACTCTGATTGTCGCACCAAAGGCTGGTCAGATGTTGCTGCTGAAATCCAAACTCTGAAAGGATCTATCGAAGCCACAAGGCTTCCTGAATTGCATTTACCGTTGCTCAGTACTCTGCTTCTGCTGAAGAAATTGCAATAGCCTGTTGTTTCTTACAGACCCAAGTGACAGGTCATGAACCAAGGCTAACAACATAACCTGCAGTAGAATTCCGATCATCAGGGTCGCTGGCCCAATCTGAATCAGTGAAACCAACCAATAAAGGAGTCCCCTCTGAATTGTAATGTATCCCGAACTGAACTGTACCACGAACATAGCGAAGTATCCTTTTAGCTGCTTTCCAATGGCTTTCATGGGGTGTTTACATATACCGGACAACAAGACCAACAACAAAGGAAATGTCAGGATAGGTATGACTAACTGACAGTATAGGGTGGCATCAACTTCGGGAGAAGTACAGGTGGCAGTAAGCTTGACTCCAGACTGGAAGGGAGAAGGGGTTGGTTTACAATCATCCATGTGAAAGCGACGAAGAAGGTCACAAGCATACTTAGACTGGGAAAGAAAAATTCCTTCACTGGTTTGCAAAACTTGGAGGCCAAGGAAATAGTGCAAAAAACCTAAGTCTATCATTTCAAATTTCTTCTTAAGGCTAGTTTTCACATGGTTTAAAAGTTTTGAGTCACTACCAGTAAGGATAAGGTCATCAACATAAAGGACAAGGATTATGAGATGTCTTCCTACTTTCTTAGTATAGACATTAGGATCAAAATGGCATCTAGAATCCGGTGTCAATAAGAAAGTTGTCCATTTTGGCATACCAATCTCGGGGAGCTTGCTTAAGACCATAAAGAGATTTCTTAAGGCAACAAACAAGCCTAGAGTCATTCTGGACATAGCCAGGAGGTTGTTCCATGTAGATTTCTTCTTGAAAATTTTCGTGCAATAAGGCGGATTTAACATCCATCTGATGGACCTCCCATTTATGTGAGGCAACAAGGGAAAGAACAAGGCAGATGGAATTCATTTTGGCTACAGGGGAAAAGGTTTCATTATA
>ML782455.1:646847-656978 GCA_009831015.1 Picea engelmannii | reverse complement strand
AAAACATTATTAATATATTTTGATTTTTTCTCAGATGGACAATTGGTTTAAGAGAGAAAAATATGCTTGTATATATAATTTTAAGCGAATAAAGGTTTCAAAAAATAAAGGTTAGGTTGTGTGGTCTTGGGACACTACAAGGGTAGGTTATGAATGCATAAAGCAAGGCTACAAAATGGGCAACTCACAAGGTATCATGTAGAATATTGAGCGTTGTAGAAGATGAGGTTGATAAATTATATATTCAATAATGGCCATTAGAAATTTATGTTACAAAGTACACTTTGTATTAAAGTTAATTTATTATGAATTTGTAATTAAGTAAACATTTAATTATATTCTAATTATGGGTATAGAAAGGGAATAATCACTCTCCATGTACCCACATAAAGATGAAGTAAATGATTCCAATGATTTTCTTTCTATTGTTGGCTTAAATCTCTACTATTTTTTACATGGTATTAAAGTCATAGAGTTAAGAAGGACGGAACTAATAAGCATCATGAGGTCACTTAACACGGAATGGGGCCAAGGAGGTGGCACACATTGGAGCAGAATTTCTTAGAAGATAATTTGAATGTGTTGGCATAGACTTCAAGATGGAGGCAACACAAAATTTGAGGTGAGTTTAGCATGAAACTTGAGGTGTTGAATCATGAGTTTCAAGCACAATTACACAATGAAATATAGGTGTGAAAATTGAGAAAAGAAAGTTTGGGCAGTAGAATCTAGGGGTGCATCTTGAGATTGTGAATTTTGAGCAAAAAAATCTTGGCAAGGTTCTTGAGGTAGAAGATTTTGAGCAGTAGAATTTGGGCATGATTCCTTAGGAAAAAGATTCTGAACAACAAAATTTGGGCATGCTTCCTTAGGGAGAAGATTATGAGCAACAACATTTGAGCATGATTTTTGAAGGTAGTAAAATTTGGCATGAAAGTATATGTGTGCAAAAATAGTCAATTTAAACAAAATTTCTTCTATAGAAATGAATCCCAAGACTGGTTTATAAATTCTGATTCCAACCTATGACACTAAAATGTTAAGAATTTTGCAGAGGATTTTAGCATAGAATTTTTTACATTTAGTGTATTTTTAGCGAGCAAAGAGGGTAGAAATAGTTCTGCAGCAACTTGTGAGACAAAGGAGGTGTTGGGTTGATTCCAGGCTGACATAATGGTGTTTTATCACAACATATTTACTTTGGAGGTAATTTTGAGTTTTTTTTTAAGTGGTTTGATTTTTTCATCGATGCTTGGTGCTTTCCTGTAGAAAGAAATGGAAAATCTTTCAAACATACTGTTGGACTCTAGTCAAAAGTTCAACAGTAATAACTTCAATATATGGAAACAATGCATGATTTTCATCTTCTAGTACATGTTATTGTTAGGGGTGGTCGCTGGCAAGGACTAGATAGATCCAGATAATGTAAATCAATAGATAGAATTTGATTTCAAGAATAGAGAAGTGGTGATGTTGATAAAGTTGTCAGTGATGGACATCATGCTCCCACAAGTGCAAGATGTGGAGGATGCCTTCATAGTTTGGTCAAGGTTGTGAGAGATGCACGACACTTGCAATAAAGTTAGGGTTTTTTACTTTTAACTTTGTCATTTTTTATGAAGATGGAGGAGGGTGATTTAATTTCACACACTTTTTGAAATTAAAAGATGTTATAGCACAAGTTGTAGGTTGGGAAAATCCCGACCCAACCACAAGGCAAGTGCTACAACTTGGGAATCCTACACCCAATGTCACCTCGATATAGGTCTCGCACTTCAAGGGTGACTAGGTCACTCTAGGGAGGCGATCCCAGTGACCCTAGGGGATTGAGATGGAGCTAGAGGCAAATGGAAGTGAAATCCCTAGAGGTCAATTCTAAGTGGACTAAAAGGAAGGGAAAGATGCCTTGCAGGTCAAGTAATTTATGCCCCACATGTATAATATTTCTCTGGATGAGTGTACTTGCCCGAGACACAAGAAAATACACTTTGCAATGATAGATGTTAGTTGGGTCAGCAAGTTAAGCTTATTGTCCCTAATTTACAGCAGTAGATATCAGTTTATATCAGAAAATAAAACATCTAAAATCAGCACATAAATATCTAGACTAGTTAGGTAAATCAGCATCAAACCTAGCAATGAACATAGGCTGAAAAATGGCACTTAAGAAGCTAGATAATATTATTGTTGTAAACATTTTTTTTCTGCAGAAAATTGCAGCCTTATGGCTGTAGCAATTAGTGGCATGCAACAGTAAAATTAACCATCAAAATATGCTAACAAGTAGCTCAAAATGTGTTCCCTAGTTAGTAGAGTAAATGAGCAAAGTTAGAGAGCTAGTCTAGGGTTAGTTTAGGATTTATGAGAGTGTTAGTAGTTAGGGTTATGCAGCCCTAATGGCTGTAGGTTAAAGTTTGTAAAAAAAATTAGAGTGTTGGGAGAGAGGGGACGCCCTAGTGGGGGGAAGACTCCTCTCAATGAGACAAATCAACTTCAAGCAAAAGACCTTTCAAAAGCCCAAAAATTGCATTTCCCAAGGCAATGATTTTATATCTCCAATGCAAAAAAGTATGACTAGTGCCTTTACTATTGGGTTAATGGAGTCGAAAGGAGCTTGGAGGTGTAATCCCTTTTACTTCCCAAGGAAAGTTTCTCTAGGCTAGGATTTAACCTAAGAGGGTGTATTCCCTTATACTTCTCTTAGCAAACCCTTTTTGAAGAATAAAGTAATGAAGCCTAAGGTGGGGGTGTATGCCCTTATACTTCCCACCTAGTTCTTAGCACAATAACCTTGACTTGAAGCAAATGATAGAAAGAAAGTAAAATCCATACCAATTCAAGGGAAAATGCCAAGATAATCCACCACAATAGCAATAGAAAATCCTTCCAAGTCTAGCACATCACTTCTTCCATCAACCATTCATAAGTATAGCCATACATAAGTGCACAAGAGATAGAAATAGACAACAGGGCCGAAAATTTCAGACCAAGTCTCTCACAAGAGGGAGAGTTATGTTTTAAAATGAGATCTAATGATCTCTATTTATACAAAATGTAGCTAACATAGTTTGTCCACAAATTAAGGAGTAAACCACAAGATTAGGGGTCAACAACCCTAATATTTCCCCCTTAACAAAGTAATATTAAAAAATTCACTTAAAATTTCACTTTTTGCACAAATAAAACCCTAATTTAGGATGATGTCACCCCTTTAGGGGACGTTTTGCCACTTTGAGGAAATCGTTGGTGTTGGAGAAGCATGGATAGGCCTCCAAAGGCCACATGCCAAGAATATAAGCACTCTCATCATGGCGACGACCTGTCTCCTCCTCAAAGATCCATGTGTCAAAAGAGTGGCACCTAAGCACCATGCCCTAGCCCCCAAGATCATGACGCCAAGCTCAAAATTGGAATGTTTTGCCCCTCCTGGGAAAATCGTTTGGAAATCAAGGGGTGGGATAGGCTTTCCAAGTCATCATCAAGGCCATCCAAGTCTAATCTCTCTCATCTGGAATGTAGGCCCCTGGCATCCAACCTGTGGGCTTGTAGCCCTAGGCTTGTTCTCCCAAAATTGTCCACCAACTAGGTCCTACAAAGACAAATGAACACGCCCTCCAAGGATATCAAGTCATAACATCATGATAAGTGAATCCAATCAATAAATAATCCATCCAAGCATGTGCATCAAATATCATTATATCAAACAATTAACAGCTCAAAGACACTATGTGACTTGTCAAGCATAAATATGGGAGGGTTGACGAGGTGTCCTATTGGGTAGATCTTTCCCTATGTCAAGGAGAGATTCCAAGATATCCCTCTCTAAGCCATGTAAATTGGATGAAGTGGTAGGGGTCAAGACTCAATGGGCATAGGGCTCATGACATACAAGGGGTCGTAGTGTCTCATCCATGGGTGTCTTTGTAGAGGGTGTGTGGTACCTTCGTCCACAATGCAATTTTTCCAAGCCCATCAATTGCCTTTTATATTTATTTCTTTATATTTTCTTTCATAATAGCATAAGGAGATATTGAAGGTCACTGCACTAGCGTGGTGACCAGGTGATGGCAATGTCACCCACAAACACCTAATGGAAATGAGAAGGTTGGCTTGTGATGAGACCCCCTTTCTCTCAGCCATGCAATTAAGAGTCATTACCCTAGTTTTGTGACCAGATGATGATAATTTCATACCACTAGATATCCATGGATGTGATAGGTGGGCTCGTGATGAGACCTCCTATCCTTCAACTAACCTTTCAAGCATTTATTTATTATATTATGGATCCCCTTTATTCAAAGATAAGTGTTTCATTTCTTTCTTGGGTGATCCCTAGACGAAGCATCTAGAAGGTTTATATAAGGATTTTATCTTTTACACAACACCAACCCCTATGGGCCTTTAGCCCCTTCTTCCCATAGAATGAGGGACAACCCCTTCTTGGGTCAGTATACGCTAAAATCCCAAGATATAAGAAAATGGATGGGAATAATGATGGAAAGTGGTAAGTATGGTCAAGAACAGTACGATGGATCATTAAGGGAGTTCCTAGTAGGAAACCCATCCCCAAGGAAAACCACTTACTAGGGCACAATGTCAACCACCAAGGTGAAGCAGGGAAAAAGTCATAATGTCCAAACACATATCATGAAATATAGAGCAATCTACGATACAACATAATCAAATGCCTTAAATATTGAAATGATTCTCACCATAACACTAACTTGTACCTCATGGAGCAAGGCCCACTACCTTCCGGAAGCTAGCTGGTGTGGTGGATGCCATCTGCAAACCTGTGACCATTTGTGGTGGTGAGTGGGTTTTTCATCTGTGCAAATGGTACTACTGGTCATGTAGTCTCTCAACACTCCATATTTGCAACCTAAGGGCCTCAAGACATCATCTCCTTAGTTATCCACAAAATGGGGATACCATCTGGCTCCTACTTGGGGACATGTGCTTATCATAAAGTGCATGAGAACCGCAGCATCTCCGGGTAGACATGTTCCTACAAGGAAACATCAAACTTTCAAGTGCAGGATGGCCTACTCATCCTTGTTCTCATATGATCATAATCAAACATATTATATTATTAGTATAACATTATTAGCAACTCAATGCGTCAGTGATTGTGACTAAAAACTAACATAAATTCAAACCTTGGATCTATTGCACATTGAGAGGATCAAAGAAATAACCTCATAATACATTGTATAAAATCTCACATGCTAAATTGAATATTAAGATCCATTTATTCTAATTGAGTTCAAATGCTCAACCTTATATATATGTGAAATTTTTACCTGATAGATGAAGTGCTTGTAACAGAGGAGTTGCAGCGATAAGCAGAAGCAAAAATACAAGCAAAGATTTTTATAGGATAAAATAAAAAAATCCATCTCTAAAACTAAGTCGGTGATCAAAATTTATTCTAACGTGGATCTATAAAATTTATTAAGTCTGTGTTGGATAATGATACATATTAAAGAATGGAGCAAATTAGAAGAAATTATTCTTTCACCTAATCTCACGTTGTCTCTCTACATAGAAATGTATTTTTATGAGAAACATAATACAAAAGGGTAAGTGTTAAGCTTGAAGGCTATGAAATAAAATCTGATTTAATCTTTTGTTATTTACATGATACTTATTCTAAAGGCAGGGACTAGTTTATTACTAATAGTAATACACTTCAAATTTTTCTCAAAACATTATTAATATATTTTGACTAGTTTATTACTAATACTAATACACTTCAAATTTTTCTCAAAACATTATTAATATATTTTGATTTTTTTCTCAGATGGACAATTGGTTTAAGAGAGAAAAATATGCTTGTATATATAATTTTAAAAGAATAAAGGTTAATTGGTTTAAGAGAGAAAAATATGCTTGTATATATAATTTTAAAAGAATAAAGGTTAGGTTATGAACTGACAAGGGTAGGTTTCATTCATAAACTGACAAGGGTAGGTTATGAATGCAGAAAGCAAGGCTACAAAATGGGCAACTCACAAGGTATCATGTAGAATATTGAGCATTGTAGAAGATGAGGTTGATAAATTATATATTCAATAATGGCCATTAGAAATTTATGTTACAACTTACACTTTGTATTAAAGTTAATTTATTATGAATTTGTAATTAAGTAAACATTTAATTATATTCTAATTATGGGTATAGAAAGGGAATAATCACTCTCCATGTACCCACATAAAATACCAGGAAGCTGAAGTAAATGATTCCAATGATTTTCTTTCTATTGTTGGCTTAAATATCTACTAATTTTTAGATGGTATTAAAGCCATGGAGTTAAGAAGGACGGAACTAAGAAGCATCATGAGGTCACTTAACACAGAATGGGGCCAAGGAGGTGGCACACATTGGAGCTGAATTTCCAAGAAGATAATTTGAATGTGCTGGCATAGACTTCAAGATGGAGGCGACACAAAATTTAAGGTGAGATTAGCATGAAACTTGAGGTGTTGAAGCATGAGTTTCAAGCACAATTTCACAATGAAATATAGGTGTGAAAATTGAGAAAACAAATTTTGGGCAGTAGAATCTAGGGGTGCATCTTGAGATTGCGAATTTTGGGCAAAAAAATCTTGGCAAGGTTCTTGAGGTAGAAGATTCTGAGCAATAGAATCTGGGCACGATTCCTTAGGGAAAACATTTGGAACAACAAAATTTGGGCATGCTTCCTTAGGGAGAAGATTGTGAGCAACAAAATTTGAGCATGATTTTTGAAGGTAGTAAAATTTGGCATGAAAGTATATGTGTGCAAAAATAGTCAATTTAAACGAAATTTCTTCTATAGGCATGAATCCCGAGACTAGTTTGTAAATTCTAATTCCAACCTATGACACTAAAATGTTAAGAATTTTGCAGATAATTTTAGCATAGAAGTTTTGACATTTAGTGTATTTTTAGCAAGCAAAGAGGGTAGAAATAGTTTTGCAGCAACTTGTGAGACAAAGGAAGTGTTGGGTTGATTCCAGGCTGACATAATGGTGTTTTTGTTGCACAACTGAGAGGGGGGGTGAATCAGTTGTTAACGTGCTTAAACAATTATGCTTCTTTTTAAATCTTTACAAGGCACTTCAAAGATGATCACAATAATGCAGAGAATTAAACAAGGGCACATTCAGCATCAATCACATATATGAGAAAGACAGAGACAGATAATTCCCGAGGAAACCCATACAGGGTAAAAACCTCTTTTTCTTTATATGATAAGTATTATATACATTCTTTACATTATCATACATATGAGCACCAACTCATTATGAGGCTACAACCTCTGGTTTTGCAAGCTGCAACTTGCTGAGAGCACCGACTCTTTATTTTCTCTAGCACCCACTAGAAGGAAGCACCAACCCCCTAGTTTCTCTAGCACCAACTAGAAGGAAGCACCAACTCCCTGGTTTCTCTAGCACCAACTAGAAGGAAGCACCAACTCCCTGTGTTCAAGCACCCACTTGAACCTTTGAGGACACCAGTCCTCCCTAGCACCTCCCAACCACCCTGAATAATAAATTCTTTGTTATTGAAACTTATTACAGTGATATAAAATTATTCAATGGCTTACCACCCCTGTTGTTGTTCTGTTACGTTGCTATGTCCTGTCTGCATCAATGTCTTCTGCACACCCTTTGTACTTTCTATTCTTCTTCCTTTTATACTCGCTGCACCATATCTCTTTGATGCAACCTTCCTCTAGCCTGCATCTCTGCTCCTGTGCTCTGCCTCATTGCTCACACTTGAATCCTCCCCACGACAACAACACCATCTCTTCTTTCTTCAACATTCTTATAGTCTCTGTTGTCTTTGTGCATGCAATATTTTCCCTGCCTCTGCATGCTCACACCTTCACAAATCTCTTGCACATCTCGAGTGTTTTTCCCTGATCATCACAACTCTTCAGCTTCTCTGGTGGTTCACTCCACGCGTTCAACATCACTGGTTGTTCTGCTGAGATTCCTCAACCTCTCTGGCAGTTGAGACTCCTCGTCTTCTCTGGCACAGTCGAGCTTATGCCTTATGTTTCAGTTACAGACTTCAACGCTCATCCATTTGTCAATCCCTCTAGGAATCCTCTTTCTTCACTGGGCGAAGCTTAGCGACTCTTCATATCCTCTGGCGATCACACCGAAGTGTCTTCAAGTCCTCTGGCAGAAACCATCAGTGGTTTCTGGCAGTTACACTGTGTCGAGCTACAGTAGCCCTCCAATCTTGTTCAAATTCACCTGCACCGTTGGATTGATTCCATGGGAACTTGCATTCATTTCGGCATCTCAACATTCGTCATTCGTATGACCATGCATCTCGACATTCCCAATCGTGATCCCCGAAATGGAGCTTGGTTGCTCTAGCTCTTTCCTCCATCTCTCGCTGATGTGACCAAGGGCTGTGACCGCGGCCTTATGCATAAGGTGCTTTCGCGATTTTGCATTTCGTGAGTCTGGAGATGAGGCATCTCGACTCTCCAAGTTGTGATCCCCGAAACAGAGCTTGGTTTCTCTAGCTCTTTCCTCCATCTCTCGCTGATGTGACCAAGGGTTGTGACCATAGCCTTATGCATAAGGCGCTTTTGCGATTTCGCATTTCGTGAGTTCGACATTCCTGAGATGAATGTTCTTGATGCTTCCAACTCACGATCCACGAAACTCCGAAAGGGAGACGGATCAATGGTCCACATAACCCCCAGAGATGGACGGTTGACGGGATTTCAGCGTTTCGCAATTCGGCATTTCGGGACTCCTGATACTGAGAGTTTCTTGACATCTCTATCTCCCGATTTTCGAAACTCCAAAGTGGTGTAAACCTGCTGACGTCACACGTGTCGAATACCTGCCACATGTCACCCTGATTCGTGACTTACATGTGATTGAAATGTTGAATCTGTCTGACACTTGTCATTACCTGGTTGTGCCATGTGTTCCTAGTTGACGTGGTTTGCTGACGTGAGTCGGATCGACGGTCCATATCACATCTTGATCTCACTACTGCAATTAAATCGCAATATTGCATATCGCGATTTCGGGATTCATGTGGTTATTATTCTTTGACATCTTCAACTCTCGATCCACGAAAATCTGAAGTGGACTGAGATCAACAGTCCAGATCAAACCTTGATCTGACGGCTCAGATTACGTCGAGATTTCTCATATCGCGATTTCGGGATTCTTGTGATTGATATTACTTGACATCTCCAACTCTCGATCCGCAAAACTCCGAAATGGAGTTGGATCAATGGTGCACATCATATCTTGATCTGACGGCTGTGGTTAAGTCGCGATTTCGCATATCGCAATTTCGAGAGGTTAGGGAACCCCGTTCCTTTGACTCTCCAGTCAGCGAAATGTTGATCTGTGTCCACGTGTCCTGCCTGAAGATGGACGGTCCTCCTTATTTCATAATTTTGTGAGCCCTCTACTCCTTGCACTTTAAAGAATGTCCAGGTTCTCCTCGATCCAACGGTGGTCGGACCCTGCGCTCGGATCTAATGCCCAAGATCTATCCTGCATATTTGCACGCTCCTCTTGTCTACATTGAGATCTGACGATCATCGGGAATTCGGGATGGGATCCAACGATCATTGACGCTTCTCCTCCGAGATTACACATGCTCCTTGCTTGGAAGAATTTCTAAGTGTCAAAGGCCTCGACCTTTGATCCGCCTGTGATCCTAAGTGCGCTATCTCTCTTGAGATTTAGCAATGAGTTAACCTCATCCCTGGTGCACACCTATGCACTGCATTTGACTCTGCGCTAATTCCTCCTGAGCTTACTTTGTTCTTTTTTTTCCATCGATGCACACTCTAATCCTGCCATCAATGACAAGCGCATACTACCTATAAAGCATGCCAACCATCCTCTGCACTATCTCTTCTGATCTTATCGAGCTTGCTCTGCAGCGTCTTACCAGACTACTCATGCCATCTTCACTATTGTACTTGCCATCAATGACAAGCATACACTACCTATTAAACATTTGCCAACAATCTCCCCCTTTGGCATTGATGGCAACTAAGACACCCGAATTCTTTTCTCCCCCTTTGACGTCAATGTCAAAGAAGAGACATGCTCCCCCTGAGCTAGTGCAGTAATTTTAGGAGGCATTAGATAT